>CABHPR010045052.1:0-11882 GCA_902168415.1 Peromyscus melanophrys
AAAAAAAGACAGAGTATTGTTATTGATGAAACAGACTCTGGCAAGAAGTATAACTGCATACGCAGAAGAGCATTAAATAACGATTAAGGGAGAAATTATCAATACAACCTAGTAATATAGTAGTTTTAAATTTTGGGGTACTTAACAAAATTTAAGATACACAAGAAGAAAGTTTTCAAGGAGCATCAAAATAAAATGAAGTAAAAACCACCTCTGGAGTTTATAGACCTAAATGCATTAGGAAAAACTGTAAATATGTTAGAATATAACTTCAAAAGATGTATCATCAGAATTAGCAAACTCATTCTCAAAAAATATCACAAAGTAACTCTATATTAGTATATATACTTTAGCTACATTAAGATGAATTAATTTTGTTTATGAAAAGATACTACAGATTGAAAAAGGATGAACTATAATCTCAAAAGTTGGGAGTTGTGAAGGGCTGAATAACATTAAGGATGTATGTAAAGAGCATGTGAAAGGCATCTACTTCATAGACTGAGAAAAACATGAAACAGTCTGAACAGAGGTACACACATGGATGGACAGTGGGGCTCTTATAAGTGATAGGCTTTTAAACAAAAAGTCCAGTGCCAGATACTGGATATATCTCTTTTTATCTTTTTGAGAAATCTCCACATGGACTTACATAGTGGCTCTCCCAGTTTGTGTCCCGTCCCCAAACAATGAATAACTGTTCCCCTTTCCTTGCATCTACTGTCATTTGGTTTGTTAATCCTGGTCGTTCTGATTAGGCTAAGATGAAACTGACAAGTAGTTTTGATTTACATTTCCCTGATAGCTAAGGATGTTGAACGTTTTTAGGTGTTTCTTAGCCAGTTGTATTTCATCTTTTGAGAACTCAGCTGCTTACTACTATACTCAATTATTTTTATTTAACCTTTAAAAATTTTTTGAGATTATGATACAAATTTCGCTCTTCCCTTTCTTCCCTCCAAACCCTCCTATATACCCCTCCCCACTCTCCTTAAAGTTCATTGACTATTTTTTCACTAATTGTTATTGCATGTATATATGTATATACATACATATTCTTAAGTATAAACTGCTCAGTCTGTTTAATGTTACTTGTTTGTATGTTTTCAAGGCTGATCTTTTGACACTGGACATCGAATTTATATGCTCTTCCCTGGTGAATACCACCTCTTTCACTCCCAGCTTTCTTCACTTGTCACTATAGTTGTTTGTGTAGGGTTGAGGCCGGATGGGCTTTTCCCATCTGGCTTACTTGCCCTTTGGTGCAAGTGTGGGCAGTCATGATGGTGAGGTGAGACTTTATGGATGTAGCTTCTAATGATACTAGGAGACACGATCTCACAGCAAACTCCCTGGTCTAGCTTTTACAGTCTTTCTACCCTCTCTTTTACAATATTCCCTGAGCTTTAGGTGGAGGAGTTGTTTTGTAGATTTATCTGCTGGGACTGGGCTCCATACCTCTGCATATTGATTGTTTGTGTTTTTCTGTAATGATTACTGTCGGTTGAAAAGAGAAGTTTCCTTGATGAGGGGTGAGGACTACACGTGCCTGTGAGTATAAGGACAGGGATTTAGAATGTAGTTTGAGATTATGCTGGGGTTTAGTAAATAGTGGTTGTAGGTTCTCCTTTAAGATCCATGGCTTCACTACCCCGGGTATTTGGCTAGATTTCTAGCATGTTTTCCCTCTTGTTAGTAGGTCTCCAGTTCAATTAGAGAGTTGTTGGTTATGGCCACTCCTACATCTTTATTGTTATTGTGCTGTAGTGGTCATATAGATGCCATAGCTGAGTAGGTATGTTGGTTGCTATTCTCCTTTGGAAGCTTGCATGGTACCATGTGGTACCATTAAAGCTAGTCCTCAAGGATGAAGCTTTCAGGTCAGTTCTAGCTCAGGGTCCTCTGGGCCTTATTTCTGAACCTTCCACCTCTGGAAGACAACCAAGGGCAATAGCAATACCTATAAAGTTTGAGGAGTCACTTATACAACCCTAATCAACAACTCACAAGAGGGGAAGGAAAGATTTTAGGAATCAGAGAGGACGGAGGATACCAGGAGAACATGTCTTACTGAATCAACTACGCAGGGCTCACATGAGCTCACAGAGACTGAAGCAGCAAGCACAAGGCCTGGAAGACTCTTCACCAGGTCCTCCGCATGTATGTTATGGCTGTTAGCTTAATATTTTTGTGGGACTCCTAACAGTGGGAGTGGGTTTGTCTCAAACTCTTTTGCTTGTTCTTGGGACTCTTTTCCTCCTGTTGGGTTGCCTTGTCCAGCCTGATATGAGGACTTTTGCCTTGTCTTATTGTATCTTGTTTTGTCATAATTGGTTGTTGTTTCTTGGAGGTCTGCTCTTTTCTGGAGGAAATCAGAGGGAGAGTGCGTCTGGGGGAGAAGAGAGGTTGGGAAGAGCTGGGAAGAGTAGAGGGAGGGGAAACTGTGGTCAGGCTATATTGTAGGAGAGAAGAATCTATTTTCAATAATAAACTAAAAAACAACAACAACAGGGTTATATCTAGGGTTGGGGCTTTTGTTATGTGGTCTTTGCCTCTTGGGGGGAGAATCTTCAGCCCAAATGAGAAAAAATTTCTTTAAACTAACAAGAGGGAAAACATGCTACTTAAGTTAATAGTAGAGTTTAAAGCTACTTAAGTCTTTACACAGACTTAAATGTATTTGTTTTTTGTTTGTTTTTTAGGTAGAAAATTAATAGTAGGATCCTTATGGCTTTTTATTCCCCTCAAGACAGGGTTTCTCTGTGTAGTTTTGGTGCCTGTCCTGGATCTCACTCTGTAGACCAGGCTGGCCTCGAACTCACAGAGATCCACTTGACTCTGCCTTCTGAGTGCTGGGATTAAAGGAGTGTGCCGCCACCACCCGGCTCCTTATAGCTTTTTCAAACATCCTTGTTGTTATTTACTCCCCATCCCTTCTCCTTCTGTATTTATCTCCTCCCCCTTTCCCTTACTAATATCCTCCCTTTTCCCATTTGCCCAATCTTATAATTTGTATCCTGCTGTTTCCCCCTTTATTTTTATACAACTGTCCTATCCCAGTAATGGTCCCTGCTTACTTTCCTGGTTTCTGCAGTTACTCCCGGATATGTAGTCAAATCTGAAAATTTGGCTTTAAGAGCTCTGATGACAGAGAACATGTTTGTCTTTCTGGGTCTGAGTTAACTCACTCAATATGGTTTTTTCTGGTTCTGTCCATTTACCTGTAAATTTCATGGCTTCATTTTCTTTACAGCTGAATAGTCTTCCATAGTATGTGTGTACCACATTTTCTTTATCCATCCATCTCTTGAAGGATATTTAGGTTGCTTACATTTCCTTTCTATAGTGAATAGGGCACCAACAAACATGCTTGAGCGAGTACCTATGCATTAGAATGTGGAGTCCTTTGGGTGTATGCCAAAAAGTTGTGTAGTTATGTCATATGGTAGTTGTTTTGTTTGTTTGTTTTTCTTTTTGAGAATTCCCACACTGATTTTCATAGTGGCTGTACAAGTTTGCAATCCCACCAACAATAAATGAGGCTTCCCTTTTCCTTGTATCCCCTCCATCATTTGTTGTTGGTTGTTTTGTTGATCTTTGCCATTCTGACTGGGGTAAGATAAAATCTCAGAGTTGTTTGAATTTGCATTTTTTATCTGCTAGGGACAGTGAACATTTTTTGAGTTATTTAGTAGCCATGTTTTATTTCTGTTCAGATTCCAGGCCCATTTTTCAAATGTGTCTTTGAGCTCATGTTTGGGTTTTCAATTTTATTCCATTGGTCTACAAAATTTGTTTTTGTTCAAGTACCATATTGTTTTTATTGAACTGACTATGTGCTGTAACTTACGATCTGGAATTGTAGTTTCTCCAGCATTTTTATTTTTGCCCATGATTGTCTTGGCTACCTGGGGTCTGCTGTGCACCATTAGGACGGTCATTTGTGATTTTTCTTTTTAGTCCATTGTGGTTGACTGTGGTTATTGACTAGTGTATATTGAACCATCCCTGCATTTCAGGGTTAAAACCAAGTTGGTCATGGTGTATAATCTTTTTGATGTATGACTGTATTCTGTTTACAATTAAATTTTGAGTTTTTTAAGTCTGTTTTCATCAGGGATATTGGCTTGTAACTGTTTTTTATTGTTGTGTCTTTACCTGGTTCTGGTATTAGATCAAGGGAGTTTGGAAGTCTTCCTCCTGTTTCCATTTTTTTAAATAGATTAAGAAGCACTACATGCTTCTACCAAAGTCATGCCTAGGTCTGTGGACCAACAGCAGCCAGGGTCTGGGTTGATGTCCATGGCTCCTGTTGCCACCGGGGGCTGAGCAGATACCCGGGATCTGGACAGCCATGTGAGACCATGTTGGTGTCTGAGGGCCTTGCTGCCACCTGGGACATACTGACCTGGGTGGCCTGTGGTGCCATCAGGGCCATGGTGACATACAGGCCTGAGCTGTTGCTGAGGGCATGTCTGTGTTTGTGTTCCTGCTGCAGCTGGGGTCTGGGATGATGTCCATGGCCAATGTTACCATGGGGGTTAACCCTGCATGTTGAAATCTGAGGACCCTGCTGAGTGGGTCCCGCCCCTCACTGGTCCTGGGATAGTTGGCCCCGCCCCTCACTGAACACTGCAGATGGAGAGCTAGCCCTGTCCCCCATGGGAGAGCTGGCCTTTGTACTCAGGAGAGATGTTCCCCTCACTACAGGTGTGGGAGAGCTGGCACTGATGGCATGGGCCTAGGAGAGCTGACTCTGCCCCTCGCCTGAGAAGGTGGTCCCAGTGGTCAGGAACAACCAGCTCAGCTACCACCCAGACCCACATCCTGGGTCTTGGGCTGGCCTACACTAACATGTACCCCATCCGTGACCTGCTGGAGCATGTGAAGGGACTGGTCATGTGGAATGATAGCCCCAGGATCTCCATGAGTCAGGGCAGCAACAGGATATCCAAGAGGAGTTTGGGTGAGAGTCCAGTGATGATGGTGTGCCAGAGGTCTTGAACCAGACCAATGACTCATTGCAATGAACATTTTACTGGTGGGACTGATTGAACAAAAAGGTGTACTGTGTGACACACTGCAGCTCCCAATACCACTGGAATGAAGAGATGTTGGAAAGACTGAGGATCAAGGTGGGTTTTGTTGCTGTTGTTTTGTTTTTAATTAGAGGGTTCATGCTGCAGAGGGGAGGGGAAGATATGAAGGGACTGAGGGTTGAGTGGGATAGGGGTACATGATATGAAATTACCAAAGAATCAATAAGGAATTATGTTAAAAAATTAATTAATTAAAAATTAAAAAAGAAGCACTGGCCATAGATCTTATTTGAATGTCTAGTAGAACTCTGCTGCGAGTCCATATGGCCCTGGTTTTTGTTGTTTTTTGTTTTCTGTTTTTTTAAATAGCCCATTGAGTCCAGTTATTGCTGTTCATATGTACATAGTGCAGGATGCCATGAACTGGAGCATGAACAACTTACTGTGGGTCATACCACTGAAGAAAACTGAATCTGTCCCTTCAATCATTAGTTGCCAGTAGCTCCTCAGCTAGGTGTAGGGATTGTATGGTGCTATTCTTTCCATGCTGGGATGATTATTGGCTTGATCTTGTACCAATAACCACAGCTACTTTGAGTTCATGAATTCAGTTTGCCCTGTTGTATCTAGAATATATTACTTTGTCCCAATCTTCTCTGATCTCTATTACAATCTTTTCACCTCCTATTAACCAGTGTTCCATGAGCCTTAGCAGGGAAAGGAGGTGGAATAGATGTCCCATGTAGGGCGTGGAGGGTTAATGCTGCCAAAAACAAAAACAAAAATCAACACTCAGTGCCAGCTATAGGCTATACCCTCTTGAGTTGTTAATCAGGCAGGTCCCAGAAATCTCTAAACAATACAGGTTTTTGCATTTCTTTTGGTTAGGAACAACAAGTTGATAGTAAGACCCTCTTGTTGATGATACCACATACTTTGGTCACAGGACATGGAGAAACCAAGCTGGTACTGACAATGAAGCTGCCCTTCTGTTGGTTAGCTTTTATAGTGCAAGATGGAGCTCTGTAGACTGATGGGAGAGAAAAGCCATCAACAGTATTACCCAGTTGTGAACACTGAACTGTAATAATGACTGACCTGGAAGATACACACATTGATTTAGTAGTGACAAGATGTTACAGGGTAATCAACAACTTTCTATTTGGATCTAAGACCCCCTCCACAGAAGTGAACTTAAGGCCTGATACTATGAAAGTATTCAGTTAAATAGACATAGTTTCAAACTGTCTTCTAAAAACTCATCTTTGTACCTAACGACTTGTCCAGTGAGTCTACTTTTGTTGTTGTGGCTTGGATATCCATGAGAGAAATCATTGCAAAGTTCAAGTCATGAAAGTTTTCTCAATTGATTTTTTTTCTTAATGAAAAACAGTTATACAATGTATTCTGATCATACTTTTTCCCTCTCCCAACTTCTGCCCATCTCCACATTCATCCACCCATACACCCATTCTCTCTCTTTATAAAACAGACAAATACCGTGGAGGTATCTTTGTGGATTTCTGGGGACTTCTCTAGCACTCTGCTTCTTCATATTCACCTGGGGTCTTCATTCATCATGGTATCTCCCTCCCCGTTCTCCCACTCTGCTCCTGATCCAGCTGGTACCTGAGGCTCCCCTAAGCTCTCTTTACCCCACCCCTTGCCCTCCATTACCCCCCCCCCAGTTTGCTCATGTGCATCTCATCCATTTCTCTATCCTTGGGCAATCCCTGTATCTTTCTCAGGGTCCTCTTTACTAGGTAGCCTCCCTGGAGTTGTTGGCAATGGTCGAGGGAGTGCCTGAGCTGACCCGCTCTAGTAATCGGATGGCTGAACACCCTGGCTGTCATGATAGAACTCTCATCCAGTGTCTGATGGAAGCAGATGCAGAGATCCATGGCTGAGCCCCAGGTGGAGCTCCGGGAGCCCAATCAGCAAGAGAAGGAGGGATTGTATGAGTGAGAGATATTGAGACCGTGATTGGAAAAAGCCTAGGGACAAATAGCCAAACTAGTGGAAACGCATGAACTGTGAACCAATGGCTGAGGAGCCCCCATGGAACTGGACCAGACCCTCTGAATAAGCGGGACAGTTGATTAGCTTGAACTGTTTGGGAGACCCCCTGGTGCATTAGCTGGCTTTTTGGAAACTGGGGCCTGTGCTGGGATACTTTGCTCAGCCTTGGTGTAGGGAGGAGGGGACTGGACCTGCCTTGGGTGAGTCTACCAGGCTGGGCTGACTCCCCAGTGGAGACCTTGCCTTGGAGGCGGTGGGAATGGGGGGTGGATTGGGGGGGAAGGTTTGGGGGGTGGGAGGAGGGAGGACGGGGGATTATGTGGCTGATATGTGAAATTAAGTTAATTATAAAATAAAAATATATATTAAACAAACAGACAAATAAAAACCAAGAAATGCATATAGCAAACTTCACTAAAACAGAATCATAAATATAAAAGCAAAAGGCCAATAAAGTGAAAAATGAGCAAATTAAGCAAAATGAGATGAAAAGTCTACAAAAATATTATTGAGTTGGTTTTATGTTGGTCAGCTATTCCTGGACATGTGGTCTACCCTAAAGTGTAGTTGATATACCCAGTGAGACTCAATTAGAGATAACTATTTTTTTCTTTTGCCTATAGGTATCAATTGCAGATGGCTTCTTGGTTAGAGGTGGGAGGCCATGTCTATTTTCCCCTCTCACTTCTGGGACCCCATTTGGCTTGAACCTGTGCAGGCCTGGTACATCCTGGCACAGTCTCTGTGAGCTCATGTGTGCTTTAGTACTGTCGTGTCTGGAAGACACTGTGTCCTTGGTATCTTCCACCCCTCCAGCTCTTCTTACAGTCTTTCTTCATTCTCTTCTGCATAGTTCTCTGAACCCTGACTGGAGGTGTTTGATGAGGGCATCCCATTTAGCACCGAGTGCTCCAAAGTCTCTCACTCTATACACACTATCAATTTGTGTGTTTCTGTGTTTAGCTTCCATCTACGGCATGAAGCTGCTTGATGATGGCTGAGTAAGGCATTGATCTATGGGTATAGAAGAATGTCATTAGGAATCATTTTATTGCTACGTTATTTTAGCAGAACAGTAGTATTTGGCATTCTCTGAGGCCTGGGTCATATCCAGTCTCAGGTTCTTGGCCACCCTAGCAGGCATGGCTTCTTCCTCATGGAGTGGGCCTTACATCCAGTCGGAGAGTGGTTGTTAGGTCCAGTGATGTTGGTGTCACTATTGCACCAGTGTATCTCACCAGCAGGTCACCATTGGTTGCAGGGTTTGTGGCTGGGTTGGCGATTGCCTTTCTCCTCTACTGTAGCATGTAGAGTAGGACCATAAACACCAGTGAGTAGGGGTGAAGGCTCTAGCCAGGCACCAGATTGACTTCTCCATATTCAAAGGGATATGTGCTGTCTTCATCAACAGGGCTTTCACATCAGTTTGTAGAGAGCAACCAATAGCCTTGGCAATAGCCTGCAATGTCTGGGGGTTTCCATGGGACCTCTTTGGCCAACAACTCAGTAAGATGTAACTTACTCCTGGCACTAGAGATTTCACTTAGTAACTTAAGAATCCTTTCTGCATCTAATGAGATGACTGTGAGGTTTTTGTCTTTCATTATGTATATATGGTAGATTACATTTATTGATTTACATATGTTGAACCATGCCTGAGTCTCTGGGATGAAGTCAATTTCAGAAAAGTGGATAGTTTTTGATGTATTATTATTGGACTCATTTTGCAAGTATTTTATTGAGAATTTTTGCAACTATGATTATAAGGGTATTATAATTTTCTTTTATTGTTTAGTCTTTGTGTAGATATGAGGGTAATAGTGATATCATAAAAACTTAGGAAGTGTTTCTTCAGTTTTTATTTTTCAGAATAATTTGAAGAGTATTGGCATTGAAGGCCTGGTAGAAGTTTATGGCTGGATCCATAGGCATTTTTTGGTTGGGAGACTTAATTAGTGCTTCTATTTCACTAGAGGTTATACATCTGTTTAAATTACTTACCTGATCTTGATTTAACTTTGGTAGGTAGTATGTATCAAGGTCATCCTTTGCTTTTAGGTTTTCCTGCTTGATGTAATACAGATTTTTAAAGTATGTCCTTATAATTCTCTGGATTTCCTTGGTATGTGTTGTAATGTTTTTCCTTTCATTTTTAGTTTTATTAATTTGAATATTTTCTCTTTGTCTTTTAGTTAATTTGGCTAAGGTTTTGTCAGTCTTATTAATTTTCTCAAAGAACAAACTCTTCATTGATTCTTTGTACTTTTTTAAAATCTGTTTCTAGATTTCATAAATTTCATCCCCCTAGTTTGAGTATTTCTTGCAATCCATTCTTTTGGGGTATTGTTTCTTTCTGTTGTTCAAGAGCTTTCAGATGTGATGTTGTTGCTAATATGAAGTCTTTCTGATATTTTGATATAAGTAGTTAGTGCTATGAATTTGCCTCTTAGAACCACCAAGCCACTTTTATTGTGTCCCATAGTTTTTGGTATACTGTTGTGGTAGTTTGGACGTAATTTGCCCCCATAATTTCATAGGGAGTGATACTATTAGGAGGTGTGGCTTTGTGGGGAGGGTATGGCCTTGTTGAAGGAAGTTTGTCACTGTGGAGGCAGGTTTTGATGTTTTATATGCTCAGGTTACCACCCAGTTGACTTTCTGTTGCCTGCCTATGTAAGGATGTAAGGACTCTCAGCTCCAGAGCCATGTCTACCTGCATGTCACTCTGCTCCCCACCATGATGTTAATGGATTGAACTTCTGAAAGTATAAGCAAGCTACCCCAATTAAATGTTTTCTTTATAAGAGTTGCCAATGGTCATGGTGTCTCTTCACAACAATAAAAACCTAAACTAAGAAATTGGTACCAGGGATTGGGGTATTGTGATAGACCTGACCATGTGTTTGTTTGGAGGAATTTAGACTTTGATACTTTGTGTTTGGAAAACAGTGGACTGCTTTAATCACTATTTAATAGGCCATACTAGTAGGAGCAAGGAAGACAGTGGTGCTAAGAGTTATTTGAACTATAGGGGGCGCACTCAAGAGGTTTCAGAGGAGAAGAACTTTAGTATGTTGTCTAGAGATCATTCTTGTGATATTTTGGTGAAGAAAGTGGCTGTTTTTTGCTCTTGTTCGAAGAGTCTGCCTAAGGCTAAAATGCAGAGTTTTGGATTAATTCCATTGGCATATAAAATCTCGACACAGCCTAGGATATACTCTGTCATATGGATATTAGTGGTAATTCTAATGAAGATTTATAATGAAAGGAGCAAGCTGAGCAGAGTAAATTACAAAAAGTAAAATTTGAGGAGAAAAAGAGCACCAGGAAGTGGGATGGAGCTAAATCCTGTGTTCAAGGAGATAAATGTATTAAATAATGTAATGAAGGAAGTGGTGACCTCAGGTCAAGATCCCACCCAGCTAAGTTTCTAACTTGTGAAAAGGAACTAAAGAAAAGCTTAGATATATGTGTGGTGGGGCACACCTTTTAATCCCAGCACTGGGAAGGCAGAGGCTGACAGATCTCTGAGTTTGAGGCTAGCCTGGTCTACAGAGTGAATTTAGGGACAACCAAAGCTTAGGCAGTGAAAGATAGAAAGCGGGTGAAGCCGGGCGTTGGTGGCGCACGCCTTTAATCCCAGCACTCGGGAGGCAGAGCCAGGCGGATCTCTGTGAGTTCGAGGCCAGCCTGGGCTACCAAGTGAGCTCCAGGAAAGGCGCAAAGCTACACAGAGAAACCCTGTCTCGAAAAAACCAAAAAAAAAAAAAAAAAAAGAAAGTGGGTGAAGATGTACCTGAATGAGGGAGTCATGTTCCAACCCCAGTAAGCAGCAGAACTTAGCAGCTTTGGCCATGTGGTTCGGGCTTTAGAGTTAAGGACAGAAGAAATGGGTGATTGAGATCACATTTCTTCTACCTGATCCCCAACACCTGAGATATTATCCGTATTTTGTAATCTGTTTGTGAGGCTTGACATCCTAAAGTTTTAATTGCATGATTTTTTAAATTTACTTCATAGTTTAGGTCTTTGATTTATTTTTAATTCATTTTATATATGAAGTTAGATAAGAGTCCAACTTCATTTAGTTGCATGTGAATATTACTTTTTGCAACACCATTTGTTGAAATATATTACAATTTCTTCATTGAATGTCTTACTGAAAATAATTTGGTCTGGTGCAAGAATTTATTATTGGTGTCTGTATTCTGTTCTCTTGGCATGATATGTCTATCTGTATGCTCAGTCACACTATCTTAGTATTGTAACTTTGCTATTATGTTTTAAAATTAGGAAGTCTGGGACTTAAAACTTCATCTTTCATTTTCAAGGTATTTTGACTATTTGGTTTTCTTTGATATTATAAATTAATCTTAGGGGGTATTTGTCTATTTCTGAAGATAATAGTCCTTGGAATTTTGATAGGGATTGATTGTATTGAATCTGACAATAGCTTTTGGGGTACTTGATGTTTTAGCAATAGCAAGTCTTCTAATCCATGGATGTGGAATGTAGGTCTTTTTTATTTGTGATTCAATGATTTCTGATAGTTTTCAAATATATAAAGTTTTGACAGCTTAAATAAGTTTATCTGACAATGTTACCTTTTGTTAAATTGTAATTGAATGTTTTCTTAATTTGAATTTCGGATTGTTTACCTAATACAAACACACCTTTGTAACCAAAACTTTATATACATTTACTAACATTTTTCCATTCTCTGTGTCATAGTTGCTGGCCACAGTTTTACTGTTTTCGTGAGGCTGGCTAGGTGGTACTTGTGTAAGGGTTAGTCTTGAGGCTGGCTAGGTGGTGCTTGTGTAA
>CABHPR010045061.1:7027-20950 GCA_902168415.1 Peromyscus melanophrys
ACCAATAAGCAACATGTTTGACATACAGACCATCCCATCCCACAGCAATACATGGAGAAAGTATGAGTCAGTCAGTGGAATGAAATGTGGATGTCGGCTGGGACTTTTTATGGGGCACAGGAGAGAATATGCACACTTGGAGTATTCCAGTAGGAAGAGCCACAACATGTCCCCTAGTTTTCTCCCCTTCGCTACCATCCTAAGTCATAGAAACTGGGGCAGAGAAATGAAAAAATGGCTTCCTCACCTAGAGTACCAGAAATCAGTCCTGACTTTCCTGTTCTCAGCTGATATCCTTTTTATGTTCTTTGTGTTTTTCAGAAAATTCTATGGTGCCAACCTCCCTTAGAACAAACAAAAACTTAAAAAGAGGTTGAATTGCCAGTTTAGGCATGACAAATGACCCCTTAACAATATCCCACTGATCCTGCTTGCTACTGGTGTACTCCTCCGACTTTTGTAGCGGCCTGTAAGGCTGGTCATGGGCATTAAGAACAGGTGCTCAGACAGCTAACAAGCTATACCATAGACAAGAAGAGGTCTGTGTTATGCTTACACACATCTTGAGTGTAATGGTATGTGGGATTGTCATGCTACAAGAAGTTAATTCAACATGTGAGTCTGACTCAGAAGCTACTCCTGACTTGGAAGTCTTCAGTAGACCTGGGCATAAAAAGAAAACTGTTCCAAGAAGCTCTGAGCAGTCAAGGAAATCCCATCTTGAATATGTTCACCAACTTATTGAAAAATGGATGGGTCTTTAATTTCTCTTTTCAAATTTTCTCCCAGGGCAACTGACAGGTCGCTGGAAGTTTGGAAATTCTCTCTTCAAGATGTGTCCTGGTTTTAACATTTGTCTGCAATGTCAGCCAGATAATCCCAATTTTCAGTCAGAGTGAGTCTTCTTATCACGGCTCCACATCTACATTTGTAGAACACATTTTATCAAGTACTTGGCAGGAGATATGGAGTGGTGAGGAGGTAATTCTCTTGTATTGCACTGATTTCAAAATTTTTAATAGAAACTCCCCAAATCCAGTTGCACCAATGTAGATAGAACTGGAAATGTGTGCTTTAGACTGAATTAACCCTAGAGAGTCTGGATTTAATTGCAGGAGTCCTGGGCAATCATGCCAGCTTCCATGCCACTGTGTGCTGCTGTGATTCCTCTTACCACAGAGACACTCAATCAAATCATAGATCAAATTCATTTTCAGCTCCTACAGTCCATAGAGGCCCATAGATTACTGAGAAGAGAGTTAGCATTATCCACTTTTGAATTCCTGAGTGTTTATTTTAGAAATACATAAAATCAATTCCAATCCAAGAGGATTTATGTATCCTCACAAAGAAATTATGCATGCCCAGTTTGGTATAGCTGCTCCAGAGTCACCTCTTTAGGCTATTCCCATGCCACACGGTAGAGGCTAGCTCCACACCCCATCTCCCCCATATCCAAGTTCCCAAATAGAACCTGCTGTTCCCTCTGCTTCATGGATCATTATTCTAAACCTTAGATTAATCCAGAGATATGAAAATGCCCAATCCAGAGATATGAAAAATACCCACAACATTTAGAGCTATCATGGATCATCTTACAGAACTGAGATCCAATGACCACTATTAACTGAGGCAATGTCCATTCCCTCTTCTGTCACAGATTCAGGACCTGCATTCCCAGGATATTGGCATAAGTAGTAATAGTGGCTATAATAACAGCCACCACTTATAGGCAGCTAACTGTGTTTTAAGTACGAAAGTGTTTGATATGTAATCTTGTCTACTAACACGTGTGTCGTGATCTTTCCCCCAGAGACCCTGCCACTTTCCAAGATGCCGTGTTTCAGGACTTCCCCTCTGATTCTTTGTTGGATGCTTGATTCTCTTACTCTTCTTTGTTTCTCTTCTAGGACCAAAGAGCTGACCCTGAACTCCATTTTGAGGGTCAAGATGAGTCACTCAGGGGCAGAACTTCCAAATGACTGTTCCCTCTTCAGCTTGATTTCCAAAATCCGTCTATGTAGACTCCTTGCTGAGTTTAGCTCCCTGCTTTTAGAATCCTAGTGCTCTGTGCTCTATGAATCTCTGACTGAAGTGACGCCTCTTGACCCTAAGCACCAATCACCCTGTACTAGGTCTCATGCCATTCCATTCCCTGATGCCTTAGGCTAAAGTCTTTAAAAAACAAAAAAGAAAGAGAAATTTTCCAAGTTGTCAGACTGTCCAACACAGAGTCCCTCGTGCTTCTCCACAGCTAATATGCATTTGGGTATGATGTTAAATCTACTCAATTTGTGTCAGCATTGAAGAAGGTGATCATGCAGTTCCATGTGAATCTTACAGATGCGACTGTAAGAATTCGTAAGACAGAATGGAATTAGTTCATGTGAGTCTGATATTTAAGGAAGTACGGAGCAATGGAAGGTGAGTGGGAACTCACGGTGGCACTCTCAGGTTACCATTGCTGCCCTACAGCACCCCGAGTTCTAGAGGCCCCTGATAACTAGCTGTGCTAGAGTCTGACAACAGGACAGATGCAACTGGTTGTCCCATGGTGCACTCGTCAGCTGTGTTACCATTACCACCATCACTCGGGGATCCCTAATAATGGAAGTGGTGATAACATGGGTAATTACAACTTACAGAGATCCCACATTAGTTTTAAGCCACTAATTTCTCCCACACCTAATTTTATTTTCTAGCTCACAAATACCCAAACTAGTGCTTCTTTCTGCTTCTACCTACCATGGAAACAGAAAAGGCTGATTTACAAAATCATCCAAAACCAGAAAGTAGCAAAAGTGAAAAGAATAGAGTCCTGGGTAATCCACAGCCTGATGGATCATGCCTGGATGACAATGGAGGAGGCATAGTATATTTCTATTTTCATGGTAGGTTTGTCATTAGGGACCAAAATAATCCAGGTATCAGCTAATCAGTGTCTGAATAATTAAGTGCTGGATGAACTTCTCTGCAGCTCTGAGAAGAAATCTTCCACTAAGGGGGAAATGTCAAATCTAATGTCAGCTGGGCTCCTTTTCCTTGTCTAAAACTTGTCTTGCCTGTGACTTTGGATTAAATCTCTTTGCTCAGACTTCTTATCTGTACATGTGGCCTCATGATCACCATCAGACACTGCTCTGCAGAGAAGTAAGGCTGAGTATAATGAGGGGGAAATGAGTATCAGTGCCAGAGGTAATGTGCACCTCTCCACACACCCACCTCTATTGAAACTTAGAAGTGATTCATTCCTTTTACAGGTTCCTCCATGACATGTCAGGCAGTGTGAGAGCATCTAATTGGCTTTCTCTATAGAAGGAAAGCTCACCAAGTTGGATCCTGGGAGCCAGGCTCTTTAGGAGGAGGGAGTACTAACCTTCTGGTCATGTCTCTAGTCCCTGATGCTGAGATATTCTCTGGACAAAGCAGAAACAATGAGAACAAATTTTCCTCCATGAAAAATCCTGTTGGAAGAGATGTCTTGCAAATCTGCTCTGGTTCAGGTGGCTAGGAGACCATGTTTCTCATTCATTAACAACAGTCATTACAGAGCTCTTGGACAGAGTACAAGATGCCCTTTCTCAATAAATGGCACAGGATGCCCTACTTCTCCTGGAGCAAATATTAAGCTTTCTTTCTCTTTCATATATTAAGACCCCAAACCCACTTGGAACAACTCTTATTTAGATGGCTGCCTGGTGAACAGGCTCTTGGGCATATGGCATCTACTCAAATAGCAGCATCAAATATACAGCCAAATGCTGCTTTGGACTTCAGTGGTGGAGCTGGGAGAGAAGTTAAAATTGATATGGTATCTGGGTTGCCAGTCACAAGGGTTCACCTGGGCTAGGGAAAGAGAAAGCCAGAGCCAAAGCTCATAGCTGATATTAGAATGTCACCAATCATTTTAGCCATTTTAGCAAAATCCCTTGTCAATTAACTGAGTGGCTGGAAGAAACACCTAGTCATCAAGTTCAAATTCAGGTGGATCGCCCATCAATAGGCTCAGTTATACTTCATGGCATAATTAAGGCAAACAATCCCTGTTTGTGTCTAGAATATTTCTTTGTTCCAAATAAAAGTATTGAAAGTATAAAAACAACCCCCTTATTTTATTTGCCTTTAAACTCTTATTCATTCTTAGGAGAGTACAGAGATGTTATTCTTGTAGTTTCGAAAAAAATTGTGAAGTCATTCTTGATCTCTTTCCTTCAGCCCTAATCATTTAACTCCAGCAAATTCTACAATGTTATCTTCAAAAAAATCTATCCAGAATGTGATCTCTCCTCTACTGAACATGTCCTGGTCCAGGCCACTTGCATTTTTCTTTTCTATATAACTGCAGAGAGATTCTTTCATTTATTTGTTTGTGTGGTGGTATTGTGTTCTCCGAAATATTATGCACCCTAATAAACTTATCTGGGGTCAGAGAACAGAGCAGCCACAATATTAAACATAGAGGTTAGGCAGTGGTAGCACATGCCTTTAATCCTAGCATTCCAGAGGCAGAGATCTACCTGGATCTCTGTGTGTTCAAGGATACAGCCAAGCATGGTGACTCATGCCTTTAATCCCAGAAAGTGAGCCTTTAATCCCAGGGAGTGATGGCAGAAAGCAGAAAGGTATATAAGGCTGAGGACCAGAAACTAGAAGCTTTTAGCTGGTTAAGCCTTTAGGCTGTGAGCAACACAGTTCAGCTGAGAGGCATCCAGTCTGAGAAAACAGGATCATCTAAGGAATTGGCGAGGTGAGGAAGCTGTGGCTTGTTCTGCTTCTCTGATCTTTCAGCATTCACCCCAATACCTTGCTTCATGTTTGTTTTTATTAATCAGAACTTTTAAGATAGTTGCTACATCTTTGTTTTGTTTTTATTAAACACTCCATACCCCTGGCTGGCTTGGAACTCATTGTGTAGGCTAGGCTGACTTTGATCCCTCTGACTCCTGAGTGCTGGAATTAAAGGTATGAGCCAACACATTCAGCCAGGGTGGTTCTTGTAAATTCCAAGTCAGATCATGTCACTCTTCTTCCATGACTTTCTACTTCTCACAAAGCAATAGGCAAAGCTCCCATAATAACCTGTCAGACCTTCTATGACCTGTCTAAGCTAATGTTAGAACCTCCCTCAAGATCTCTGGAGCATCCCGACAGGTCTTCAGGTCCACTTGTGAATTTTGAATTTACTCCTCCTTCGGCTTGAATTCTGGTTCTGAATATTCATATTGTTCCTTTTTTACTTCATTTTGGTCTCTCCTCAGATGTCTTTTATAGACTCTTTCCATACCATTTAACTTAATTCCCTGTTCCCTTATCTTGCTCATTTTTCTCTATATAACTTAATAAGAAATTAGTTCACTGAGTGCAAGGACTTCTTTAATTTTTTGCTTTCTAGTTAGCAAACAGAACAATGAGTTTTGTTATAACATTTCTGTGTGTATATATCATTGTACTTTGGTGATGTTCACCTTCCCTTATCCCCCCTTATCCTCCCCATCCCACTGGTCCCCTTACTACCGCAACATAATCTTCCTTCTATATCCATATATCTATCATATATAAATGTATGTTTATTACAGATAGATAAAAATCTACATATGGGAGAAAAGACATATGGTATCTGTCCTTCAAAGCCTAGCTGATTCTACTTAAAATGATGGTCTCCAGTTTCATCCATTTTCTAAAAATTACAATTTCATTCATCTTCATAACTGAATAAAACTCCATTGTGTGTGGATATCATGTTTTTTTTTATCAATTCATCTGTTGTTGGGCATCTACACTGATTCTGTATATTTACTTGCAAATGGTAATTATCTGTTTATTGCTGTAATGATCATGTATGTTCCAGTATCGCTGCAGTATGCTGACTTAGATTTCTTTGAGTCTATATCCAAGAATGGTATAGCTAGAGCATATGGCAGGTCTATTTTTAGTTTTCTGAGGAATGCCCATACTGGTTTCCAGAGAGACTGCACAAGTTTATATCCCCCTCAGCAGTGGCCGAGGGTTTCCTTCTTCCTACAGCCTCACCAGCTCATTGTCATTTGCTTTCTTCTGATAGTGGCAAGAGGGTATCTCAATACATTTTTAATGTACATTTCCCTGATAGCCAAAAATGTTGGACATCTTTTCAAGTATTTTTTTTTTTGCTATTTATATTTCTTCTTTTGAGAAGTATATGTTCAAACATTTGTCCATCTATTTATTCACTAGGTGGTTCTTTTTTTGTTTAATTTAACTTTTTGAATATTCTAAATATTAAACTCCTTCCAAATGTGGCAAAGATTTTTCACATTCTACAATTTGCTTCTTAACTTTGGTATTGTTCCTGTTCAGGGTCTTCTAACATTAATTCAGTCACGTTAGTCAGTAGTTGAAATTATTTCCTGAGCTATTTAGAGTCTTGTAAAGATATTTCCACAATGGTATTTCAGCTTCTTTTACTTCTGTGTCCCTTGTTACTAGAACAGTGCCTGGAGGGTAGCATACACTCAACATATACTCATTGACTACATGATTAAAATTGGTTAGATAAAGCTTCTTGCCTTATGAGGTGGTGTGAATAAGTAGGCCATTCCAAAGAGAATTTTCTTTAATGGAGACCAAAAAACATTTATCTCTGTATGCCTAACCTCAGATTACCTCAGTAAAAGTTTGGGCTGTGGAATAACAGTCCCATGGTCCTCAAACTCATGCTTCCCTTTCCTATACAAGGCCATGTGTATCAGCCATCTCTGCACATGCCATTTTGATACAATCACTGTAAGGAAATGACACAGTAAAATGTTTGGACATTCTCCTTGCAGGGAGAATTTATGAGGACTTGGTTGTGAAGCCAGGAGCTGGCACCATTATTGCTAGTACCAATATCAACCAGAGAGTTGGCATATGACTGATCTAAAGCTTGCCCATCCATCTAATTGAGAACTCTCATTTTGAAAGCTTGCTTTCTCTTGCCTACTTCAGAAGGCATTAATTAAGAGCCCCAGCTTAAAGGTTCTTCACTATGTGGAAGGACTTGTTTTAGGTTTCTATAGCCTACTTCAATTCCCCTTGGGTTTGTAAGAGATTCACAATTAAACTCATGTTCTCTCCTTTGCACAATAAAACTCCTGGTCATCATTTGAAGGCTCAAGGCTAGACATTCAACATTTCACAATCTCACCTGATCAACACTATATTACATCTGGTGAATACATATATTATATATTAATTATATAGTCATATATAACATTCATTATGTGTGTGTTTCTGTGTCAGTGAGTGGTAAGGGTCAAAATTACCAAACAGTCCAAGAAACAAAGCATAGGCTAGTTTAGTCTTCTCCAAATAAAAGGCATTCTTCAATGCTCTACCAAGTACAAGTGCCTATAATTGGTCTCATTTGGATTGAAAAATGTTGAAAGCCTAGTTTAGTATACAACATTTGCATTTTGTGCATAGTTTTTCTAACTTAAAATACATATTTTCTGGCATATATTCATGAATTGTCTCATTTTGACAGTAAATAACTCAATGAAGCTGATAGGAAGTGTCCCATAAAGCAAAATAGAACTCAGTGAAAAATTTAGAAATTGGTCAAAAACATTTCTGGAAATGGTTGGTAGATAGAATTCATGCTTTGGGATCCCACATGTAGCAAGTTGCAAAATGTAAATTTAATTTCAACCTTCTTAGAAGCCAATGAGAGATGGTAAAAGAAGAGAAGAGGATATCATTTTTGTAGCTTGAATTGTATATAAGGTAAAAATAAATAAGTTGTCCACAAAAATACCATACAATGCCTCTAAGTGTCTTCATAGTGAAGACACAGCAATGTAAGGATTAATGTGCTCAACAGCATCCTCCATCACTCACAATGGTATAGAATGTCATAAGGAGCAAGGAGTTTCCCTGTGGGTAGGATAAGGGCATGATCAGCTGTGCTGAGACTCCTTATATGCTTTTGTCTTTCAGCTACAATTTAAAAGATAAAAAAAAAAATCTTTCCTAAGTCTGACACTGAAATAAAAAACTACTTTCCACTAATGTAGCCCTTTGTTCATGAAGCTGGGTTACAAATGGTTTGCTGTAGGCACTGAGGTTGTGCTGAGAATCCTTTCTATTAAACCCAGAGGGGAGATGTGTGAGTCAGTTATTGACTAGGAGAGCCTCACAGCTCAGGTTAAAGAAATGAGCTATCCAAGGTGCTGGAGTCCATCACAGCAAAAAGGGAATGGAATTTTCATGCTCAATTCACTTCAGCTCCAGTCATTTATTGAGAACTAATATGTATTAGGTACTGTTAAGCTGACATGATGAAGATGAATAAAACCTTGCCCCTGCTACCAAGTAGATCATAATCAGGGAACAGAGATCCAGGTCAAATAATACTAATCTCAGGTCAGGTCAACCCTAAAAGATACTTGGAACAAGGGAAGGTGCATCCATCCTAGCCCAAGGGGGTCAAAAATGGCAACCCTAATGAGAAGACCTATGAGCTAAATATTTGAGAACACTCCCACTACTACTTTGTCCCCAGTCCACAAAAGATAGCCAGGTATGTAAAAAGTACAGGGGCACTGTGCTCATATGCATACCTGTGTGTTTGTTTGTGGTTGGGAGTAGAGGGGGATAGTGTTGCAAGCTTATGAAATTGTATATGAAAAATCAAGGAAGCATGGTACTGCAAGTAATGTTGTATACTACTGAAACTCAATATTAGAGGCAGAGAGTTAGAGTTACATAGGGTTAGTCTGGAGAAATAGCCAGAGGCTAGATCATAAAAGGGATTTGGACATTCTGCAAGCAGTCACATCACTAAAGAGGTTTGAAATGAAGAAGTGATGCGGTTTCTTCCCATGCTAATCTACAACACTATAGCACTATAGAGGAAGAATTGAAGTTGGCAGCCAAGATGAGGCAGAGGAGAATGAAGAGTTGGAGACTGGCTAGAATGTTGGAGCTGAGCCAGGGGTGATAGGCTTGTGCTTGTAATCCCAGCACACTAGAGGAAAATGGAGAAATGTCAGGAGTACAAAATGAACCTGGGCTATATAGCAAGAGCCTGTCTCATAAACAAACAAACAACAAACAAACACAAAAAAAGAGGGGGCCTGAAATAGGACAATGTCCATTGAAAAAAGGAACAAAGGGTAGTTTCAGGAATTGCTGTGGGATGTTCTGTGTGTTAAATGTGTTGCTCTGAATGGTTAATAAATAAAACACCGATTGGCCAGTAACCAGGCAGGAAATATGGGGGGGACAAGGAGAGAGGAGAATTCTGGGAAGTGGAAGGCTGAGGCAGAGAGATGCTGCCAGCCACCGCCATGAGAAGCAGATGTTAAGATACCAGTAAGCCACGAGCCATGTGGCAACTTATAGATTAATAGAAATGGGTTAAGATATAGGAACAGTTAGCAAGAAGCCTGCCACGGCCATACAGTTTGTAAGCAATGTAAGTCTCTGTGTTTACTTGGTTGGGTCTGAGCAGCTGTGGGACTGGCTGGTGAGAGAGATTTGTCCTGACCGTGGGCCAGGTAGGACTGGAGACAACTCGAGCTACAAGGAATCCTGAAAGAAATAATGACAAAACTTTTATAATCTATTAGGTGAGTGATAGGAGCACAGGGGTCTAAGATAGTTCTGTCATTTCTAATAGGTCATAGTGTACCAAAGCAACCCAAAAGAAGAGCATCCATATTCCAGGTCTTTACATGCAAAGGGGCTGCTTTTAGATACATGTTGGTCTCTCTCACTCCATTTCCTAATCATGCAGACTTTCTGACATTATGCTCCCTCTTCCTCTATATGGTAACAGGAATGATCCTGGGTCCATCAGCCTCTAGTTAGAAGGCATTCCGTTGGTCAGGAAGTGTTTAGAAATAAGAATTGTGGGTTCTCAGCTTCTTCTAAGTGACCACTAGCATCCATGCTTGTCTCTAGCAACTGCCAACTCTCTGTGCCTTGATGTTCTAATATATGCAATGGGCATTTGACAAGACCTGCCCTTCCACCTCACAGAGTCAATATGAGGCCAAACATAGCTCTTTCCCAGACAATGCTTTTGAAATGCATATGTCACGCAGAGATAGGGCTCTAGTATTGTCATTATAGGAGAGGAAAGCAAAGCAAAAGCCATTGAGAAAAGGATCTAGAAATATAAAGGCCATTCTGCAAAAACCAGAGAACTTTTCAATGATTCCTCTCCTTGTCAGTAGGCATGAAAAATACATAGAAATATGACCACAGAAGTAATGCCAAATTCAACACTCATAATACCTATTCAATATTCAGCAATACATATGTGGTATTGCAGATGGTTGTGGGATGTGATGGTCTCTTTCCAACAGTTCTGAGGGGGAAAACAGAATGTTATAAGACAACAGCCAGTCATTTGCTGCATTCTGATTGTTTAAGTGATGTGAGAGTCAGCAATCATGTGCAAATTAAAATATAATTATGCACACAGACTATTCAGGATTAAGTCACATTTCAGGGATGTGTGTTAATACACTAAACAGCCTTTGAAATACATTGTGACCATGATTTGCTATTTACCCAAGAATATTATTACTAAAACAAAGTACACAGGTACAGATTACTTAATGCATTAATGTGCATGATAAATTAGGAGGCATGTAAGCTATGAAGCATTCATGTTACCTCAAAGGGTCAGGAACCAGTTTAGTTAAGTATGCATCAGCAGACACACTGTCCAGCATGTCATTACTCCCTTGGCAGTACTTACTGCTTTGCTCTGAGGGGGCTGGCTCCATTTATTGGAGATCTAATCAGTGCCACACCACACCATAATCCCCAGCTGGAAAAGGTGCATTTAGGTAGCCCTGGTGTGAGCTGGGCTATTCCTTATCCTGGCCAAATCTGTGGCTGTAGGCAGGAACATAGTGGTAGTGGGCATGGTAAAAGTGAAGAGACTGAGCTTGTGTTGGAATGTAGGCAACTGGTTGACTCTTCATTGTCGCCATTCTTTAGCACCCCTAGGCCAGTTCTACAAAGCTGGGCAATTGTAAGTGAGGGGTCCTTAATGGGAATATCCTGGGAACAGCTTGTGCACTATGGCTCTGAGATCTGTTTTCATTTCTCTGCAGGCTTCTGGACCAGACAAATCTCCATCACCCCTATCTTCCCATGACACATTGCAAATTTGGAGCGCAGCTTGCTATTTATAGGAAACCCTAAAAAGAAGTGTGACCTTTTCTCCTTGAAGCACCCCTGTGTCTTAAGAATTTTTCCTGGAATCTGGGCCTTCGTGGAGTAAGTCACATCTCTGCTCTCTGGGTCAGATGCTCGATTCATGACTCATTTCTGAGGAAGAAGAGAATGGGAAAAACTCCTCTTTCTCTCACTTCATATTTATGAATAAACTTTCATTCTCCATATAATTTAAGCTCTGCCCCCACCCCATTCCAATGTCTTGGGAGTGAGCTATTAGTCAATACCAAAGTGAACAAATTAACACGTACTTACTGAACGTTAAGCTGGGTGTGGAACTCATGGAAAGTACAATTGAAAGTTTTTTTTTTTTTGTAATTACAATTCCAGCTGAGAAGATTAAAGGGTAACAAATGAAGTAATTTGAAAACAATAATAAAATGGCATGTTTTAAATAGCCATGACACAATTAATTTATATGCTGTTTGCTTCCCAAATTATTTTAACAAACATCGTAAAGCACATGTGTGTAGAAAACAAACTGGAAAACATCAGGCCAAGACAAGGAAAATGAGGCAGAGATATAATTATGCTCCAATGTTAGGAATATCTGATTGATGCCAAAGAATGAGGATGGGCTTTAAGATTCCCGGTAGCCAAGGCAAAAAAAGGAAACGAGCATCTGGAGGTCTGGGATTTTCATGTGCACTAAGAGGAAGTATTCTGGAGAAGCAAAGACTTCTACAGGAATTTATAATGAGGATCATCGTATGAGGAATGTTGAACAACATAATGAACAACATCTTCCACAACAATTTTTAGGCAAACTGTAGAAATGGTATTCACTGGGCTGCTTCCTAAAATAGACTCTAGAAAAGGCACAGGCATGACAGCCAACAACTCAGTGTAGATATTTCTGGAGAGCATAAGTTAATGTGGTCCAGGAATGTAGCTTTCTAAGCAGCCAGCAAGGATTTAATAAACATAAAGCAATAGATGATTGGCATGTACTTTGATCCAAGTTAACACTTATCAGTTGCCACAACTGCCCTCCTATCTGGAGCTAAAAAGGCAGTTGCTTTAGTGTTGAATACTGGCAAGTACAATAATACTAAAGGAAGAGCCATGCGTTTTAGAAATTGCTCCTGAACACAGAGCCAACAGGTATTTTGTTATGAAATCTGGAGCACTGACAGCTAGTTTCCTGGGGACCCTAAGGAAGGCTTAAAAGATGGGAACATGTTTTTTCCTAGTGCCCACATAACAAGACAGAAAGATGAGTTTTGGGTTAGGTATTAAAGGGTGTTTGTATACTTTTTAATAAACTATCCGAGGTCATAAACTTATAAAGAGAAAACATATATATATATATATATATGTATGTATATATATGCTTATGATTTTGGTGGTGTCAGCTTATGACCAGTGCCCACTGCTTAGCTCCTGAGAAGGCAGCATATGGAGGTGAAAGCACATGGCATAGCAAAACTGCTTGTTCCATACCCAGAAAGCAAAGAGAAAAACAGTAAGGAGCCAAGGTCCCAAAACACTCCTCTGAGGCATACACTCAATAATCTAAGAACTCCTATACGATCCAGCTTCTAAAAGTTTCACTCCTCTCAGTAGCATTACCCTAGAGATCAAGCCTTTTACATTTAATACTCAAATTAGAGTAGTGTGTTTGGGATAGGAAGGGGGAAATATGATATTCCAGATGCATATGGTCCATTCTTGAAAGTTTCCTTCTTCACTCACAATTCAGGTCTCTATAAATTTCCCATCCCAAGGCTACCAAAGCGCCTCTCGTCTGACTAAGTAGTAATATATTAAAGCATTGTTCAGAATACAAGATGAATGTCGCAACTGGATGTTGGTTGACCCGACTGGATCACTTTTTATTAGAAACAAAGCCCCAGAAACGGTGGCCTTTCATATGGCAGAGTGCTAAGCCGCCAGGATTGCACTGTCTGATTCTGATGGGGCGGCAGGGCAGAGCCAGCTAGAATCCTCCCTGCAAATAACCTTTGAGGTGGCCTATGGTAAACGTCCCAGCTCTGCCCCTGGAGACTGACTCTTCAAACTTCCTGACTCTAAGAGTTTGCTGTCAAAAATTTCCAGAAAAGAGACCACAGGACAGTCAGAAGGGTCAGATGCATCATCCATTTCAGAGATCCCAAACTCATTGCCTATAAACTAAGCTAGGCCTCTAGACAGATGGACAGTGCAAATTTTTTGCATAAAATTCAAAACTTCTGGATCTCTGTAAAAATTGCAAGTCTGGCATCAGTGAGCCTATATTAGCTTACGGGGTTTTTTTATTTGGTTGGTTTGGTGTGAGATTTTTAGGAAGTGTTATATATAGCCCAGGCTGGCCTGGGGTAGCTGAGGATAGCCTTAAACATCTTATTCTCTTGCCTCTATGCCCTGAGTGCTGGGATTACAGGTATATGCCAACATACCCAGTTCATGCAGTGCTAAGGAGTGACTCAGTGTTTCCAAACAGGCACTCTACCAACTGAACTGTGTCCTTAGCCTGGTACTAGCTTATGGGTCAATTAACCCCTGTGTTCTGCCCTAGTCCCAATAGTGTCCAGAATTTTCTGATAGACTCAGCTTATCCATTTATAGGGCCGGCCACAGCCTATGTGCATTTGAGTTTTAATCCTTGATCTAGTACATTCATATTTTGTCCCAAAGAGGGGACAAGACCTTGATCAAGGTCATATATAAAATTCCTGACAGAGCCAAAGGTTGACGGTTCCTTGCCAA
>CABHPR010045062.1:0-12508 GCA_902168415.1 Peromyscus melanophrys
ATATTCTCAAAGAAGCAAATCTTCATATTTTGAATGTGGTTGTCTAGATATATCTGGAAATCACTCGGAGACAAATCCGATGTGTAATCAAACTGAATGATGCTGTGATGATATCTATTTTCTTAGTGATACGTTATGAAGGAAACGCCAAGAGAAAAGAAAATCTCTAAAATATTTGGAGCACTGATGGTATAATTTACATCAGTATATAACCTTCCAAGGTTACTATTTTGAAATGCCACATTCCTGTGAATTTAATCATATTTCATTCAGTATTCAGCAACTGCTGACTAAATTCCAGCTGTGGATTTTGAAGATGTTCTTTCTATATGTATAGCTTCCCAGTGCCCGAACTGCCTGCTTCCCACCCAAGACCCAGTCAGAGCCTTCCCAAGTAACTGGTAGAAATGTAGAATTAATTTGTTTTTCCTCAATCCTGTATCCAATACACTTTCTGAGTCACAATTTTCCTTCATCACCTCCACTGTGGGTGCTGGATGACAGAAAGCCGCTGATGCAGGGCCTGGCTTATGTAACTGTTTCCCCCCCTGGAATTTTGATCCTGGCCCTATTCTGAATATTCATCTAGCTTCTAAACCCCTGGCGTTTCTCAATAACCAGACCCTTCCTTCTATACCTCCACCTCCCCAACTGGAGGTCCGTCATTGCTCTAAATACCTCTCTTCATCCAGAAAGGCCTGCTGCCGTGTCCCTGCCAGTCAGAGAAGACTGTGTGAGTAGCTGTTGCTACTGCCACATCAGATGTTCTATTTGGACCTTCTGAGTATCTTTCTTGTGGCTTAGCTTGATGGTCTGTTTACTCTTCTCTCCGTGGCCCCCTATTGAAGTCTCAGAAGCCTCATGATCATACAAGCGTCTGTGGGTACTAGGTTTCAGATAATGATGTTATATAACCTTTCATATTTAAGCATCCACGGTCATCAGTGTTGTATAATTGACCATCATATTATAAAGTTTATAGAGCAATCAATGCTGATGTAAGAAGCAATTTCTGTTATATTTGTTTCTTGAACACATCATTGTACAGTTTCAAGTCAGGATACTAATTATATCTGATGTCTGGGTACGTTTCTCCTTTTCACTGTCAAAGGTAGAAAATATTTAAATAAACATCTTGCTTTCTATGTTGGCTAAATATTTAATGAACACATAATCAAAGAAGAATTTTAAACTATAAACAGAAGCCTCTTTTGTTTAATTTAATATGTGTCAATTATTCATTTCCATAGCCGCCTACCAGGCCATACTGTGAGAGAAATTGCTTTGTCACCTTTTACTTTACCTTTTCTGGTTTAATGAGTTTCCAATGTAATGAGCTTTATCATTAACTTATTCGACATCATTATTAAAAGTGATTTTCATGCCCAGTAAAATGAAACTTTTAAAGAACTAATGATAGGCAACATAGCTTGAGTGCTTCTGTGTACCCTCTACTAGTCCAGGCTCTTTCATATGTAGTAAGCTACTTAATACTTGTAACAATTCAAAGAGACAGACACTATTATTATCCTCTACTTTACAGATAAAGAAAATTAGGTAGAGAGAATTTAAATAATTGCTCAAAGCCACAGAGCTAAGAAGTACATGATGGATCCATTTCCAAACAGCATGACCCCAGCCCCCTCATTCTTAGCTGGTATATTTTGCCTCCATATTAGAGATACAGAGGAAGTTAGCATTTTATACCCTTGACATCCCCAGAAGGTATCAAGATCAGTTATATATTCAACAAAGAAAGTAAAAATATTTGTAAAACAAGACTTGGAAAATACCATCTTCAATACAGGTCATTTTGACAAGTGAGTATATCAGAATATTTATTACCATTCTAGGCACAATGCAAAGTTTTCATGTATAATTTAATTAAAACTGCTAGAGAAATGTTCCCTGAGAGTGAAGTTTATAAAATGATGTTTTAAAAATAGCTGTAAAATTGTGGGAAAAATACCTATTTCAGTTATGCCCAATTTACCAACAGTAAGCACAACTCTACAGTCTTTTTCAGGTTTCTCATTAAAGCCTGACACCTCTGAGATATATTTTTTAAGATCTTAACTGTCCTGCTGTGGATGTAACTGCAGGGATTATTTTCAAAATTGCTACTGGGATGATAGGATTCAGTATTACTGTTATAATCATAAAAAACATATGTTTCTTTGTTCATGAATTTCACTAAAATGAGCCAATGCATTAGAGTTTTCAAATGTCGTTGTAAGGCTAGGTCTCATCAAAGGTTAATTAACAGTATAAATGAAGCAGAAAGGTACACACTTACCTGAGGCAAATATGAGAAATGAGTAAAGGTTATCTGGGTATATCCCTGAAGCAAAATCTTTTTTCAATTCACAAACTGGAATATACAGCCTGAACACTGATATGAAACAGGTTAAAAAAGATAGTCTAAAAACTGTTTTCCTGAATAATAGTACACAGCTTATGACAGCTTGCACTTTTAATCAAGCCCCCAAGGAATTCTTTTCTGTTTTTGCAAGGCTGGGAACTAAACCCAGGTCTTTGAGCATGGTAAGCAAGCATTTTGCAACTGAGCTCTATCCGAAGCTTTCCACCTAGTTGCTCTTAAGCACCCTAAAATCCAAGACTCATATATGTAGTTACTCAGTGTGTGCTCATTAGATTGAACATGAAGTTTTAGTAAAGCAGTCGGAAAGCCTGGATTTACTTGGTTCCCCGGGTTCTGTGACTTAGAAAAATACAAATGTGGAGGACTTTATAAGTATTTCCAAATATGTCAGAGATGGTGGAGTGAGCCACTGAAAGAAGGGAAAGCTGAGAATGAAACGAGTCTTTATGTCTTAGAAAAGTGAAGTGTGCCCGATCATCTTTTCCCTTAGAATATGGAATCGGAAAATGCAGAAGCTGAAAATATGGAAACAGGACATTTGGAAGCAAAAAGCATGGAAGCTAAAAATATGAAAGTTGAGACATTGTCTTCTGTCTCGGCCCTGCAAGCACTGTCCAGTCTACTGTATCCTGAGGAAGAGGATGATTTGGATGCTGAACAGGTGGTCATACACTTAAAGCTATATTAATTATGCTAAAGGAAGTTGTGGGACTGTATTTGAACACCTCGTTCCCAGCTTGCTGTGGGAGCAGAACTGTCATCTGATAGACGCATAGGAGGCTGCAAGGCTTATTATGCATGAGACTATAACCTCTAGTACATTTCTAGCAAACATAATTACATTTTTTCTACACCACCTGAACACTGAATAGGAAAATAGTTCTGTAACTATGGTAGCAGTAGCCACATTTCAAAATGTTTGTCATTTATATTTATGGTCAAAGAATGCTTGACAACCATTGCAAAGAGGAGTAGCTGGGATTGTTTATGCCTAGACAATATTTCTACAAAGAAAATATTTTCAATTATGCAGTATTAATTGATTTCCCAATCCTAGTCTCTTAATTTCAAAAAAACCCCTACACATGAAAACAACAAAATATTTTAAGCCAAATGATAAGGAAAAATAGCTTTCATCTACTAACAGGAGTTTCCCAGCACATGCTTAGATATATAATCAGGTGATTTTCATTTGGGGGTCTGGACAGGTAGCACCTTTAAACCTTGGAGCAGTAAGATTGGCTTCATTTAGGATAGAAGAGTTACCAGTCCAAGGCCACTGCTATTATTTCCTGGTCTTCCCTCCCTCCTTACATAGAAGTGAGCTTTGGCAATTAGATTAGCCAGGATAAAGAAAGTTTGGTGCACAATTATCCTACTATATCAGAACATTTCAATTTCCATAAAATTATTTTAATGAAATTATACTATGACCACACATAAACCATGTTCTATGAAAGTACATATCAATTTATTCCTTCCAATTTTTTTTGATGTAGTGTGAAAACACGTACTTTATGAATGGACCACAAACTCAGTGGCCCAGATCAATATCCAACCTCACTAGGTGAAACAGATCAGAATTAAAAAAGATAGGAAATGAAAATAAAATTTGTAGAAGAGGACTACTGAGTCAGCATAGAGCCAAGGTGAGGAGACGTGGAGTTTTCGAGAAAAGCCTTAGTAGAGCCAAACAAAGAAAAACCAAATCATTGATAATAGCATCAAATATATACAACAAATAAGACACAGGGCGAAAAAGTTAGATGCAGTGAAATAGCAAAATGCTAACTTTTCAGAGCATACATCCTGGGAAAGACAGGCTTATACTACATAGAAAGAGTATAGTAAGTATTTGAAAGACAGAAACCCTTAATATTGTTAGGCAGAGCTTGTGATTGGAACTGATAGAGGTAAAGATCAGCACTGGTTACAAACCCTCTTCCCTTTGGTGTTTATGTGGAAGGATGTTTATTTGCAACTAGAGATTTTTCTAGGAGGAAAGATGAGTGTTTATGAAAATAGAGAGACTGTAACATCCTTTTACTGAATTGCACAATTCATAATAGAAAATTACCATAATAATATATGATTGTGTATGTGTGGGTTATAAGCAATTTTGAGATAATTGGTCACTCAGACATCTCAGTACAGATAACATTAGAGGGTATAGAATTAGAGATTCAGTACGGTGGGAGAATAATTAATGTTCCTACTGAACTATTAAATTTTCCTGAGGAGAAAATGCCTTTCGTTTTTAACATGTATCAATCCTGAGAACTAGGAAATGATTACAAGAGTGATGTGTTCTCTAAAATGGACTCTGAAAAACAGCCAGAGAACTGTTGCATACACACTGGTTCATTTACACCATCCCTCTTCTAAATGAATTGTTAATTCTCTGGGAGATTGGGAAGAGAGTCTGTTGTTTTTCAAACTCCCAGGTGATCTCGAGACTTACGGGAAATAAGATTCCACCAATCTTCAGACACTGTGACAAGGATGTTCAAAATCTCTCCAGTATTACAAGTGACATAGATTGGAATGACAAATTGCTCAGATAATTGACTGTAGATACATGGTACAGGCTTAAATGATGCCCTTATAGAAAACAATTACCAGGTGGTATTTTATTATTTCATTCTACCTCCTCACTTGAAATTTTATTTTTAATCATTTATTTTGATTAAGTTAATAAATTGAAACTCCCCTTTGCTCTAATATAACTGTCCATGAAGAGCATATCAAATTTGCCAGAATGCTCATGGTTTCATTTCTACTGATTTAAATTTTCTATGGAAAGAGACACTGCAAAACAAGAGGCCCTTGTGTTCCAAGAACTGCTTTGCTCTGATTGACTATTAGTATTCTGATGATTAATAATTTAATAAAAGTACCACACATTTATGTGACCTCGGTGATTAAACAGAACAAAATCGGTCCAGAATACTACTGGGATTTTCACATAAAAATATCTGCAGTTCCTTAACTCCACACATAACAGTTTTAGATCTCCTTTTGGAAAAACATTACCATCTCACACACTGTTGGGATGTTACATATTAATTTATGATTTATAACTTTTGGGATAGTTTAACATAATAGAGATCCAGGTGAGCTTTCTCAACAACATACAAGGACAGACATTATTCTTCTCACCCAAACAGGACTCTGCAACTTTTGTACATGTCTGAAGTCTTGGATTATGAGGGCAAGAACTGAAAGGGGGAGTTAGAGGTGCTAGTGTGCCAGAATCCATGGAAATAAGGATATTTTGACCGCCAGTAATGGAGTGACTCCGAACCTCCGAGTCTGATGTTCGAATGAACAATTAGGAAGAAACTTGAGATTGCATTGAAATATCCAAGAATTCCTGAAAGGGGCCAGTGAGGTGATGGGCTAAGTATGTGTTTCACTGGGTCGAAAAGAGTGAAAACTGTTCTGCAAGGGTGTGCACACTAATAAAAACATAATAAAAAACGACGGCAAAATAAGCATGTGGCTGTATGAAAAAAGAAGTGGTTTGGCATTCATCTGACACTGTAAATTGGAAGCTGCTGCATTAGGAAGTGGGGAAAAGAGCAACATTTCATCCCCAAAGTAGAGAGAGATAAGAACAGTTATTAGGACTTTTAAATGGATCCTTTGATGTCTAAATTCTTAGCTTCTGCTTACTCTTATTTCAATAAAGTACTCCCATAAGTCTGTCTTTCATCTGACTATAACCAAACACTGCCCAAACCCCAAAGTGCCAATGCTTTTCTACTAACACTTGGTTCTAACCTTCATAGAGATGAATGTGGCTCATTCCTCCTCTCCCAAGGGATGTACGATTCACTGGGCTGGAACCAGGGATTTAGTTCGACCAAAAAAATCAATTTGGCCTCAGAGTCTATTAAAGCAAATACTTTTTTGAAAGGACGAGGAAAGCACATTGAAAACAATACTTGGTGTCTGTGTCTGTGTTGTGTAACAATAGTGAATGATTAAAGTGGAACTGTTTATGAGGGTTGTTTCTTTTAGATAGACAACTCATCAGCTTTAAATTATTAGTAGTGATATATGTTATACAAGTAGTGGTTCCAGAATAGTAGACTTCTTTGCTTCTACTCAAGGGACAACTCTCACCTGCTATTGGAGCCATGGGTCCTGGGAATATCGGACCGCCTAAAGCCAAAGAGCCCAAAGGTAAGTTGTTTAATAAAGTAATATAGATAAATAGAATCAATATAGTATTTTCCTCAGCAAAGTCAGATTAATAAAAACTAATATTTAATAAGCTGAAGTAAATGACATTGTGTTAGCTGTGACGGTGCATCTGAAGTGTTTTCACCACAAACAAATGATAGATATGTGAAGTAATGCATATGTCTTGATTCAGTCATTCCATCATTTATGCACCCTTCAAAACGTTGCACATGACAACAAATTAATTTTTAATTTGTCAATTCAAAACAAGCATATGATTTCTAAGAGATAAAGAGGTGAGTTGAGCTGGGCGGTGGTGACACACGCCTTTGGTCCCAGCACTAGGGAGGCAGAGGCAGGAGGATCTCTGTAAGTTCGAGACCAGTCTGGTCTACAGAGTGAGTTCCAGGACAGCCAGGGCTGTTACACAGAGAAATCCTGTCTCAAAAATCAAAACAAAGTAGAAAGAAGTGAGTTGAAGCAATCCTGCTGAGCAGCTATTTACATGCAAAGATGACATTTTTACTTCTGCTTCAGGTTAGTAGTTTTCTAATAAGGAAAGTTAATTTTCCTTGGACTGTCTACATTCCTTGGTGCATTTTCTAGATAAAAGACTGAGGAAATGATACATGATTAGGCCTAATTTTAGTCACGTTCCTCATCTTCTGTTACAACCATAGGAATATTAAGACCTAGATTTTTCATTTTTCAGTCTTGTATAGTGTAGCAATTTCACAGAATCCATTTATTAAAACAAGTTCAATAAATACTTATTGGATATTTAAATATATTGAGAGTCTGTTCTGTACCAGGCAATATGATCATCTTTGTGACTACAAAAGAAATAAAAAATCTGTTCTGACAGAGCTTAAAGAGTTCTAAAGAAGAAAGCAAAACAAACAGCTATGTAATTTTATCTTACATCAAAAATGTCTCTAAAGGGAAAGTTCATGGGGTTCCTTAAAAAAAAAAATCACTGGCGCAGGGGCTAGGATTGTAGTTCATTGTTAGATACGCAGCTAACACAATAAACAAACAAACAAATAAACCACAGTTCCAAAAAAAAGAAAGCCATTTCTGTGACTCCCAAGCATTTCTGTTTATACATTTTCACAGAATGGAATATTTTACAAATCTTTGAAAATGTGAAAGTGTTAATTCTCTTGTAACAGAGGATGACCAGAAAGGAGAAGCACATTTTGTTCATCAAATTAACTGATTTAAAAGATAGTGTATAGAAAAAAATGTTTAAAATAATGGATAAAATGAGGTCTGAAGGTGGTTTTAAATTTCCAGTTATTATTACTGTGCACTCAAGAGGCTCTTTGCTCTACTCCAGAGATACTCACTATATGACAGACTAGTACATATCTGGATGGATTTCCATGTTGCCATATTTCCAATAATGTAGGTCTGATAATCTCAAAAATTGGAGGGCAATGAGTCATGTGTAAAATGTTATGTATAAGCCTGCACTTAGGCTTTGGAAAACTCATGCTAGATAGAAGCAGATGCTCTACAAAGAACTGTGGAATTGAAAACATGACACTCAGGTGCATTTCTGGGAAAGCTTAAAAGGACCGAGAGGAATGTTTTGAGTGTAAGGTGGGTCTCCATTTGATGCACCAATGGAAAGAATGCATGCTGGGCTTTTGCATGCTTACTGGAGCCTATAGATTTTTAAACATTTAAAAATGGTACATAGAAACTCAAGCACCTGCTCAGCTCTGCATAAAGGACAAGTGACAGAGAGTTTCCTTAAAGTGCACATGTGCAGTAGGAAAATACTGCATTAAAAAGTAATCATTCCAGCCATTGTTTTCCATTGCTTTAATAGACATGATTTTTAAAAATTGTGTAATGCATGAATAGAAATTGTGTCAAAGAGCTTTTATAGTAAAACACAATGCAAGACAATATAACTATCCAAACTAGATTGCTTATGCTTCATTTTTTTCTTTAAGTGAAAATTTTACACAGGAACCTATTTGTATTTCTGAAAAATATGTATACCACCAGCATAACTATACCGATTATCTCCAGGCCATTGAGTTGTAGATTATCATATTTTCTTCTTTTTGCTTATGTGTTTTTTCTACAGTTATTATTACATTTATACAATGCATTGGCCTATAATGATATTAAAGGTAATTTCTAATTTAGTTTATGGAGACCAAAAGTGAGCTAGTGATTACAAATAAAAATGTTTTTGATTAATTGTCCCAAATGAGTATGAAGACCATGAACAAGTAACCGCTTCAGTTATGTCTTCCCTTTCTTCACAGCCATCCCTCAATCCAGTGGTAAGGAAAGTGAGAACATCTGGAATCCAGAAGAGGTTCCAGAAGGAGCAGAACATGATGATATATGGGATGTTCGAGAAATTCCAGAGTAAGTCAGGTGACACCAGGAATGTGTTAGATACTTAGGTTCGATGTATCATCTGATACTATTATATTTTTATAAAGTTCATGAAGTAACTTGCACTACATAAAAAATAGAACTACAAGCCGGGTGGTGGTGGCACACGCCTTTAATCCCAGCACTCGGGAGGCAGAGCCAGGCGGATCTCTGTGAGTTCGAGGCCAGCCTGGGCTACCAAGTGAGCTCCAGGAGAGGCGCAAAGCTACACAGAGAAACCCTGTCTCAAAAAAACAAAAAAAAAAAATAGAACTACAGTGCTATACAAAGGGTACATACAATTGATTATTTTTCCTGGTCTAGAACAAAAACAAATAATGAAATACAATGCCTTCCTATTAGTTATTTACCTAGCAATAGTGAAAAATGTAGCCATTTCCATTATTAAATTTATATTCAATTTCAGTTTTTGTTTAATGTAGAACTACCAGTGAGAGAAAAACAGCCCATTAAATTATAAACATGCATACAACAAAATTACAATACCGTGTTTGTGTGTCAAAGACCTACTTTTAATCACTCAATGTTCTGTAGTTTCAGTACAAGGTTATGCCCTCCATCCAATTATCAATTATTCTGCAGACTTATTTACTAGATATATCAGGGCTATGCTCAGTGTTCAGTATATTTTGCAACTGAGATTCAAGTTTTGCTCTACAACCGTTTCCTGCAAAATCTTTTAATTGTGATAAAAAATTCACTCTTTTAATGAATGGTTAAATAGACTTTTAAATGCTTATATACATTTGTATCTTAAAATCTTGAGTATTTAAAATACCTAGAAATATAAAACAAGTATTTCTGAATTATAATGTACTTTGTTAGTTTTAGGTTTTTGTTTTGTTTTGTTTTAGAATGGGTCAGGCTCTACTGCCTAAGCTGGCCTTGAACTTGGGATCTTTCCTTAACCTTCAAGTCTGGCCTACTTTATTCTGAAAGACTTTTATGGCAAGTGATCTGACAACATTTTTAAGTCTGACTACAAAACTGTCTGGTATATATTTTTTAATTATGCTTGTATGCTTTGAAAATAAAAGCAATGGTAGATCACAGATAATTAACTGAAGGGAAGGATACAGATTTCTAATAAGTAATGTCAAAGACCTGTAAGCTTTATTTTTTAAAAAAAAAATCAAAGATTTAAAACATTTATATGACTTCTCTTTTCAAGGTCCATGTCCTAGTTAGGATTACTATTGTTGTGAGGAAACACCATGACCAAAGCAACTTGTAGAGGAAAGGGTTAATTTGGCTCACACTTATTTCCACATTGCTGTTCTTCACTGAAGGAAGTCAGGACACGACTCACACCGGGCAGGAACCTGGAGTCAGGAACTGGTGCAGAGGCCACGGAGGAGTGCTGCGTTAGTGCCTTGCTCTGCATGGCTTGCTCAGCCTGCTTTCTTAGCACCCAAGACCAACAGCCTGGGGTGGTACCACCCACAATGAGCTGGACTTCCCCTATTACTAATAAGTAAGGAAATGCCCTACAGGCCTGCCTATGGCCTGATCTTCTGGAGACATTTCCTGAACTGTGGCCCTTTCCTCTCCAGTGACTCTAGCTTGTGTCAAATTGACATAAAAAAGCCACCACAGTCCATTCATTAGCCAAGCCTGTGTAAGATACATCTCTAGTCAGTCTTTAAAACTTGCTTATAAAGGCATCTTAAAATTTACAGATAATCTTAACATCTTACATCATAAATATTTGTCAGAATTATCTGTCTCTGTGTTTTCAGTTTAAAATAAAAATGAAATAGTTTAGGTACAATACATGTTAAATGATTTACATACTTACTATAAAGGTAAACATGTGGCCTGTCGGTGGTGGCGCACGCCTTTAATCCCAGCACTCGGGAGGCAGAGGCAGGCGGATCTCTGTGAGTTTGAGGCCAGCCTGGTCTACAGAGTGAGATCTAGGAAAGGCGCAAAAGCTACACAGAGAAACCCTGTCACAAAAAAAAAAATAAGATTTAAAAAAACCCAAATACATTGTAATAGTACAAAACAAACAGAAAGAAAAGAGCCCAAGAAAAGGTACATGAAACATATATTGACTCAGAGACCCACTTATTGGCACACATAGGAATCCTATAAAACACAAAGCTGGGAGCCATATTGTATACACAAAGGACCTGTAGGGTAAAAATGAGAAAAAAAGTTAAAAATAAAAAAGATAAAATTAAAAGAAAAGAAACGGCCCTGCTATGATATTTTGAGACAAAGAACCTACAGAAATGCTGTTAAGTTCATTTTGTGTTGGGCAGGTGGCACATTTCTACATCTAAAGAATGACTAACCCTCAAGTTGTATGACACCCACGTATCTATATGAAAGTCACTCATTTGTCATGTTGTAGAATGAAAACCTCACATCCATATGCAGCCAGCCTGAAACTAGAGTAAATGTCCACTTTTCACCTAGACATTTGAAGTTCTCCAGAGAGCATCTGCCAAGGTTCAAAGTGAATAATAACTCCAGTCACGACATGAACAAAACTGCTGTATAAGAATTTTTGTCTTGATTTTTTTTTACCTTATGGAGATTCACTTCAAAAATGTCCTAATGGATAAAGAGGAAAATGGATAATGAACACAAAGTTCACAAAAGAAGAGTTGCAGCACAAAAGCTGAGTCATTGGCTTGGCGGTAGGGTTACAAGGGTCATTACTTCAGGGAGTTTGAAGGAATATTTAGTAATCGACAACATATGAAGGATGGGAGGAAAGTATCAAAGAGGATGCTGAATTTATTATTTAGGATTAGGGATGGGGAAGACACAGTTTTGTGTTGGATACATAAACTCTGAGGTGCCTTGGGGACCTCAAGGTAAACCTAGATAGTATGAGGTAGGGAAATGGTATCCTTTGCTTAGGATAAGTGCAGAAACTTGGGGGATTTCATCTGGGAAGTCATGCACATGCAGTTCAGCTCCTTCTGTTTTGTTTTAACCTGAATTCACCTTTATAAATACTTGGTAGACACTACAGCTTATTAAGAGAAAGGTATTCCACATCAAGCTACCTATTGCTAGTCCCGTTCAAACTCAGAGACATTTCTTTCTCATTCTTGTTCTTTCTTATTTACAAGTTGTCAGAAAGTCAAGTCTTTTAGCCTTCTAATTTGCAGTTGTGCTATTTCTCATGGGTAGAATTAAAATTAAGAATTAATTTATAAATCTGAGAATGTGGGTCCTTGGTAGAACACTTTGCAGCATGTGTGTATGATGCCCTAGTTTAGATTCCAAGCACTGAAAGAAGAAGAGAGGGAGAGAGGAGGAGGAGGAGGAAGAGAAGGAAAGAGAAAAGGAGGGGAAAGGGAAGAAGGATGAAAAAGGAAAAAAAAACCCTTGTAAATCATTGTTTCGTTCTATCAGAATAGATAGAGTACCTCAAAGGAAATATTTGTGAAGTGTGGTGTGTGTGTGTGTGTGTGTGTGTGTGTGTGTGTGTGTGTGTGTGTGTGTGTGTGAGAGAGAGAGAGAGAGAGAGAGAGAGAGAGAGAGAGAGAGAGAGAG
>CABHPR010045067.1:0-10560 GCA_902168415.1 Peromyscus melanophrys
GGCTCAGCACTTAAGAATGCTTGCTATGCTTTTAGAAGACCAGGGTTCAGTTCCTAGCATCCAGAGCAATGGGTCACAACTGCCTGCAACTCCAGCTCCATAGACCTTGACTCTTTCTGCTAGCCTCCACGAACACATGCATGTGCAAAGTATATATAAACTCATGCATGTACACATACATACACATAAAAAATAAGTATTTTAAGTAAAAATAAACCTATCACAAATATAATGTTAAGGTTAAATGCCGATTGTAATATAGTATAGCTAAGAGTACACATTTCAAAATAAATTTCAGTTATCAAAACTGGCATGGTTGAATTTTGTTCCTGATCTCTTTTTAAATTTGTAATGTGCTATATAAACTTACTTCTAATCAAGGCAGAGAAAACATTTCCACAAAATAATATTGCTGATTTCTAGTCTGTTATCCCCAAGACAGCTCATTATTGTGGAGGAATAACTTGATAATCTAAATCCATAGCACTCATAATTGTAGGCATCCTAAAACTTGCACGTGGAAATTTTCTGTTATTATTTACTAAATAAATAATTTATCACTTTCTAAAACTTTCATACCATCAGTGTCTCTTTACCCTTTTGCCATATTAATATAAGTCACCTACAATTAGTCAAACCATGCAAAAAATGTACTAAAAGTTTTTACAAGGCAGAACTAGAAAACCTATGATTGATTATCACATCTAATCCCAGAGCTGCAGAATCCTTGTCTTTCCTCCTTGTTTGTTGCACATTCACATCTCTGCTGTGATACAATGAGAAAGCAGAGGGAAGAATGCGCATTTTATTTCTACTCTTAATGGATATTTGAATTAAACTGTGTTCTAAAGAGACCAGGTAATCCCAAGAGGCCAATGTGTTATAGTAGAATTTTAATGGATGTTGAGTTCAGCTTTCTTTATTTTCTATGCCATTAAACACTTAAAATTTTCCACACTATTTCAGAGGTTCTTGGAATGACATGTGAATAACTGAATAAAAAGTCAACAGTCATTCTTAACTTTTATAGAGACACTAAGTATTCATTTATCATAAGGAACAAAAATTAATAGAGCCAAGAGCAAAGTTTAAGTGGAGGACACACTTATCCTCCCACCTCAGTCTCCCTATGAAAGTAGACAGACAGCAATTCTCTCTGGCAAATCTTGGCCTTGATTCCTCCAATGTACCACTTCCCCTTATTCATGGAAACTCACAGTGGACTTCAAAGCTCTGCAGGTCATCAGAGATGCAAGTCTGCTTGAGGTCACAGCTCAGGGGCTCTGGGTTCCTTTGAAGCTACAGTTGTAGCTACAAGTACTTTGAAGCAGAGAGGGAGTGAATTAAAGGGTGAGTCCTATGTCCTTCTGGGTAGGAGACCTTCTGTTCATCAGCCCCTGGGAGCGCTTCAGTGGCTCCCCCTCAACCTGCCATTCATTATTACCAGATAAAATTTAAAGGACATTTGCCCCACCCATTTTGTTGTATTTGTTTTCGAAAGTGGTAGCTTTTGAACATGCCTTGAAATGACACTGATGACCTTTCTATAGAATCAGGAGGCCTCAGCTTCATTTGAGACAGCACTGTCTCCAGAATGAGACATTAAGCCCTTTCATCTTGGGAAAAATAAAGGGAGGAAGGAAAGAAAGAAAAGAGAAGCTTTGAAGGGGTTAACACCGAAAAGAGGAATTATCCTCCTGTACATCAAGGAATAAACTCTTCCTATATGCTTAGCAATGAATAAGATGAATGATCATAATATAGTCCAGAGTTACATCAGTAATGCTTAAAGACAGAATAAAACAATAAAGAGTACATTTATTCATATTTGATTATTGGTCTTAACATCACAGTTCAACACCCAGATAACTCATGCAATATTTTATTGTTTCAGGATGAATTATTTTCTAGATTTTGCATTGAGAGTTCCAGTAGGAGAACTCTATCTTAAAATATTTGAAAGGACTTAGGAATTTAGATAAATTGTAACAATCAAACCATCTCTGAATTTGATTGTTCAGAGGTAACTACTTAATTAGCTTGTTCCGAAGAATATTTAACAAATTACAACCAGTCATCACTGGGAGCTTATAAAGCCAAAGCTGTCGATGTATTGCATAATTGCCAACCATTGCCAAACCTTTCTAAGGTAGAGAACAATTGCCCAGAACTTCCTCTGTAACTATTTATACACCAATGCAAACAGAGCCCTTTCACTCTACTCTGTGTGGTGGTTCTCAAGTTCCATCTTGCATGAAGACATTCATTACACTGTTGATTGTCACTGGCAGATGGCATCAATTAATTTCTCTATTTAAAAGTGTCAACAATTACACAAGCCAACCTGTTTGGGGAATATGGTGTCAATGGCAGAAAAGTACATTTACTATTTTCAAATTGCAGTGAGAAAACAGGTCAGGATAATTGCCTAAGTGTGTGGTGGGGTCTTTCTGGAGTCAATGAAGAGAAGCCAACTGAAGAGAACGATTAAGAGACGGGGCAGTAAGCGGCAGTGGAACTCCAGGGATGTGGAGTAGAGCAGTAAGAGAGTAGTCTGCTTCCACCTCTTTCCCTTTGGCCGAGTCTCTCTACTCAGGTGAGTCTCCTCTTGCTTACAGGTCCTTCCCAGACTTGTCCACTGGGCCTTGATTACATCACCACCTTTCATTATAGCCACTTGGCAGCATTGATAGATGGCAGCCAGGTTTGATTTAGTATTTCAAAAAGTACATCTGTAGGAATGCACTGTGAAAGACAGCATGGCATCTGGAATGTAACAAATATATTTATCCTTAGATTCTCTGTGACTTCCCTTTTACCTCTTCCATATTATAACTTTATTATTTCTTAGGATTCCTAGAAGGTTCTTACCTAAGTTGGGCTAAGATAAAACAAAACGTTCCCGATTTTCAGTATTATTTTGCATAATTCAACAAAAAGGAAGAGAATGATATTTTGAGTCAAACTCTAAATGAATACTATTTGCTCTTGAATTTCTATGCAGTGTCAAATATACATCAAAGGCTAAATAAGTGCAATTTTGAAGTGCACAAGTACCTAGGTACTGTAAATGTAGATGCTGTGTACATTTATGTTTTAAGGAAGAGCTCTTGTTATTGTCTTCAGATTGTTTAAAAAATTATTCTCTCATATATTGCATCTCAACTGAAGTTTCCCTCCCCTCCACTCTGCCCAGCCCAGCCCAGCCCACCTCCCCTTTCCCCCAAAATCCACTCCTCCTCCATTTTCCTTCAGAAATGAGCAATCCTCCCACAGATATCAAATGAACACCGCATAACAAGTTACAGCAAGGCAGGGTTGCTTGGCTCGGCCTGGGAGGAGGGGACTGGCCCTGCCTGAACTGAGTCTACCAGGTTGATCTCAGTCCTTGGGGGAGACTTTTCCCTGGAGGAGGTGGGAATGGGGGGTGGGCTGGGAGGAAGGGGAGGGTGGCAGGATGGGAGAGAACAAGGGAATCCGTGGCTGATATATAGAACTGAATGGTATTGTAAAATTAAAAAAAAAATAAAAGACTAGGCACATAACCTTTTATCAAGATGCATGAAGCAACCACCAGGAGGAAAAAGGTCCCAATAGCAAGCAGAACAGTCAGAGAGAGCCCCTGCTCCTATTGTTTGTAGTCTCACAATAATACCAAACTACACAATCATAACATATATGCAGTGGACCTAGCTCAGACCCATACAGGCTCCATGATTATTGCTTCAGCCTCTGTGAGCCTCTAGGAGCCTTGCTTAGTTGATTCTATGGGCCATGTTCTTCTGGTGTCCTCCACCCCTCTAGCTTGTTCTCACACAATACTCCATTTCTTCAGGTACCACATTACTTTGAACATTTCCTTGCAGGCTAATAGTAATATGAAACTCTGTTAATAAAGATATTCCCAGTTATCATGGACATACCAACACCTGCCTCATTCAATACTTTGCACTTTTTTACATAATTATGTATTTTTTGCATTATAAAATATAAAAAGTATATAAATAAATCTCCGAGGTATACTTTGCAAATTACTGACTGACAACTCTTTTCATACTTCATCTAACATGGCATGAGCAACACACAAATCACTTAATAAACATAGGTTAAATAAAGGCATACTTGCAGTTAACATTTTTGTATATGTGGCATGGCAAAGCAGAAACTAATCTATGCTTAAACAAGAAGCAATGTATATGAAGAACCCATTGCAATGGGGAAAATGCTTCCACTACAGCAGTTGTCTGCACCTCCAAGTCAAAGAAAAAAAATGCTTCTACTTCAGAGGGATGGGGTTTTTTTCTGGGGTAATTCCCTATGATTCCATCACAATTAATACTCAATTTTAAAATAAAAGGATAGGAGAGATAGATTATTCAGTAAAATGATGAGAGGATGGCCCCATAGGCTTATGTGTTTGAATGCTTTATTCCCAGGTGGTGGAACTGTTTTGGGAAAATTAGGAGGTGTTGCGGTGGTATTGTGTTCCCCAAAATATTGTGTACCTTAATAAACTTATCTGGGGTCAGAGAAGGAACAGCCACAATATTAAACAGAGGATAGGCAGTGGTAGCACACGCCTTTAATCCTAGCATTCCAGAGATTGAAATCCCTCTGGATCTCTGTGAGTTCAAGGCCACATTGGAAATGGCCAGGCATGGTGACACATGCCTTTAATCCCAGAGAGTGGTGGTAGAAAGCAGAAAGATATATAAGGTGTGAGGACCAGAAACTAGAAGCATTTGGCCTGGAGAAGCATTTGTCTGGTTAAGCATTTTTGGCCGGGTTAAGCGTTCAAGCTTCTAGCAACACAGTTCAGCTGAGAGCCATTTGGATATGAGGACACAGAGGCTTCCAGTCTGAGGAAACAAGACCAGCCAAGAAGTTGGCCAGGTGAGGTTAGCTGTGGTTTGTTCTGTCTCTTTGACCTTCCAGTGTTCACCCCAATAACTGGCTCCAGGTTTGATTTTATTAATAAGAACTTTTAAGACTCATGCTACAAGGTGTGGCCTTGTTAGAGGACATGTGCCATTGGGGGTAGTCATTGATTGAACTTTATTTTATTATTGGATTTTCTGTTTTAGTTTCTTAACTAGCATCACATCAAATATTTTTTTCAATTTTATTTTATTTTATATTTTATTGAAAATAAGATTTTTTCTTTTTTTTTCTGATTATTGCTCCCCTTCTCCAGCTTCTCTAAGATTCTCCCCACTTTCCCCCATACCCAAATCCACACACTTTCCTTCTTTTTGTTATTAGAATAAAAAGAGGCATTTAACATCATCTCATTATCATCATCATCATCGTCGTCTAAAATAAAAATAAACCAGAATAGGATAAAACAAACAAATCAGAAAAAAAAGAGCCAAAGAAAACGCGTAAGAATCACATATAGAAGCTGAGACATATGCGTTTGCACACACAATAAGATACAAAAATGAATTTGGAAACTATAATATATAAGCAAAAGATCTCTAAGGTTAAAAAAAAATGGCCAGACCATTTTGGAGCCCATTACCTATGGTGGGATGTCTTACTCCGCCTTGACGCAGGGAGGAAGGGCTTGGTCCTGCTTCAACTGAATGTACCAGGCTTTGCTGACTCCTCATGGGAGGCCTTACCCTTTCCAAGGAGGGGATAGGGGGTGGGTTTGGGAGGGGGAAAGCAGGGGGCAGGAGGAGGGAGGAGAGGAGGATCTGTGGTTGATATGTAAAATTAATAGAAAATGTCTTAATAATTAAAAAAAAAGAAAGAAAATGCTCAAAGACTGTGAGACAAAAACTTCCCCAAGTACCATTGAATTTATTTTATGTTGGCCATCTAATACTAGGCATGGGGCCTGCCCTTAAGTATGTTATATGCAATGAGACTCTGTTGGAGAAAATTAACTTTTTCTTTGCAAGTGGTTATCAATTGGACATAGCTTCTAGGTTGGAGATGGGCGCTGTGTCTGCTTCCCTTCTCGGAGCTGGGACCCCATCTGTCTTAGATGTCTTAGACCTGTGCTGCCCTCTATGCGTATTGCCAGTCTTTGTGGGGTCATATGTATGCCAGTCCTTGACAGTCCTATTGTATCTAGAAGGCCTTATTTCCTTGGTGTCTTCCAGCCCCACTGTTTATTACAATCTTTCTGTCTCCCTTCTGGAGAGTTCTGTGAGCCCTGAGAGAAAAGATTTGACTGGGATAACCCATTAAGCACTAGATATTCCAAGGTCTCTCACTCTCTGCATATTGTCCAATTGTGGGTTTCTGTATTTGTTCCTGTGTACTGCAAGAGAAAGCATTTCTGATATGATGACTGAGAAAGACACCAATCCATAAGTATATCAGAGTATCATTAGCAGTCATTTAGCAAAACAGTAGCATTTGGTTTTCTCCTAGGCTCATGACCTATCTAATCTCAGGTTCTTATGCACCTAGGCACTATCAGACATGAGTTCTATCTCATGGAGTAGGCCTTAATTTCAAGAACGTTTCCACAATGTTTATGCCACTATGAGCAAGGGTATCTTGCAGGAAGGGAGACATTGCAGATAGCATGGTTTATAGCTGGGTTGGTGTTTATCTTTTTTCTCTGGTACTGTGCAGAGTACCTTCCCATACCATTAATATTAGTCAGTAGAGGTGAAAGCTCTATGTAAGCATCAGCTGGACATTTCTGTGTTCAGTGACTTATGTAAGCATTGTCCTCAGCAATAGGGCTTTACCATACATTTGTAGAGAGTACTGAATAGCCTTGGCAGTAGTCTGGTTTGGTTGGAGATTTCTATAGGGCCCTTTTGGGCAACAACTCAATTAGATATAACCATTACAGTCACTGGAGATTAATTTTGCTAGAAAGAGCTGTCTAGTTGAAGCTTTGTCTTCCCCATTATTTGGTGATTCCAATTTAGATTTCTTTCACATATGTATACATTTTAAGAAGCTTCTACAGTATTGATTTCTGTACAGCCTTTCAAATGGTCCTCAGTTTTAGCTGTGGCTCCCTGTTTTCCCTCATTTACCCACCTCTTTCTTTTCCCTCCCCATTTGATCCTCCTGTTCCAGGCCTCTCCCAGTCCAATTATAACTATCTTATTTGCATCTCCTATGATGACCATTTCCTCTCCCCAGTCCCTTACTCTATACCTAGTCTCCATGGTTATACAGATGGTAGCATGCTTATCAAAGACTTAGCAGCTAACATCCACATATAAGTGAATACACACCACATTAAAATTCTTAATAACAGCATGTGGGTAATTTTCAATATGCTGTGTTTTATCCATAACATACTATAAATATTTGTAATGATTGACATGTATAAAATAGTACATTTTTCTGTCATAATTGTATTTCTGAACCATTAGAAATTGTTTTCAGTGTCAAAATATGGGTAAATAACGCTTCTAATGAAATAAACCTATGCCAATGAAGATCATCAGTTGAGTCATTTTAAAAACTCCTACTGTAGCTGAATTTTGATAGATTTTCCTTTAATGTCTTCAAGTGTTTTAAATTACAGCCTACCATGCATAAAGAAGACACAGTTGGTAAGATTAGGAATTCATAAAAACCTTCATATATTTATTTCAAGAAAAATAACTCCATAAAAACTTCAATGACAATTTTGAAGAGAATTTCCCAATGTGTTTGTCAAACATTAGCTTCGCTACACATCTACAGATGAGTTATCTTTACTAAAGAGCAAGAGTGTCATAAATGTTAATGTTAAAAACTGCTAATGTTTTCTAGACTCTCTTTTCTGTTATCAGAATGTTAAAAGTATTTTCTATAGTGATTATATGCAATACTTTACAAAGTAAAAGAGGCGATCACCTTGAGAAGGAGTAGTGGGGCATGAGAGAGATTGGCAGGAAGAAAGAAGAGGGGATAGTCATGTAATTATTTTTAATTAAAATATGTTTTAAAATAAAAACCTAAAAAATGGATTAAACTAATGAAAGAACAGAATTGCATTATTGTTTGAAATTTTTCCTACTTTGTAACTATCAAAGGAACAGAGGAGCAGAGAGCATGAACACATCTCTGGCACTGCATGTGAGCAGCTGGGGATGTCCAGAAAACATCTTGAGTTTCATAGCTAATGCTCTTTAGTTCTTCCATGTGTGTTGAAATTTGGTTTGATAAGGGCATTTGTTATTTGTCGTACATATGAAGTGTGATTGTCTCACTTATCCCTTTCATTTGTCCTCAGGCACCTGTTCTGCTCAGATATTGTGGAAATAAAAAGGTGGCAGTTTGGGTTATGTTGGAGTTCTCCTGTGTGTTGGGATACTGAGCAACAACCTTTTTGTGGTTCCTTCTTTCATTGATTTTTCCTTTGCCTGTCTTTATGGAACTTTTTTCTTTTAGGTCACCTACTCATTACTCTTTTACACCCTTACTTTAGGATTTCATTAAACAAATCCTACAAAGTTCCTTCACCACCCAAATCCAAAGAAAACAAAAAATGCAGAGTGAAAAGACCACCCATGATTAAGGAAGAAAATACAAGAAACACATATAAGACCTATTGTCTGAAATATAAGAAATGCAAGCAACTCAATATAAACAAACTAACATGACTTTAAAAGTGTGCTAATAACTGACATTCTCAGACATCACACTAATGGCCATGTCATTGCTTAAAGAATGCTCAAAATTTCTAATCATAAAAAGTGTGTAAGCTAATACAGTGACATGTCACTTGAAACTTGTTAAAATAGCTATTATGAAATAGGTGAGAGTCAGCAGGATGGTGGTGGCACACGCCTTTAATCCCAGCACTCGGGAGGCAGATCCAGTCTCTATGAGTTCAAGGTCAGCCTGGTCTACAGAGCGAGATCCAGGACAGGTACCAAAACTACACAGAGAAACCCTGTCTTGAAAACAACAACAACAACAACAAAATAGGTTAGAGTCAGGCATGGTGGTACATACTTGTAATCCATGTGCTTGTGAGACGGAAGTAGAAGCAGCAGAATTACAAACTAGAGGCAAGTCTGGGCTATGTACAAGTTCCAAGTCAGCCTGAGTTACATGGTAAAACCCTGTGTAAACACAAATAAATAAATAAAATAGAAATACAATAACATCCATTAGTAAGGACACACAGAAAAATAATCTCCAATGCCTTATTAATTGGGAGGAAAATTGGCATAGCCCCTTAAGAATATGGTATAGTATCCTAAGAAACAAAAACAGAGGTTTTAAACCCCACTCCCAAGCATATTTGCAAAAGTTTTGAATTCATTCTTTTGAGCTATACATATAATCCCATCTCAAAGAAGGCTGAGGCAAAAGCATCACAGACCCATGACTTCACTTGGGGGTATCTGGGAGGGTTTGATGGGAGGAAAGGGAAGGGAGAAATGTAATTATAATCCTGAAAATATTATTTTTGAAAATTCTGAACATCACAATGTACCTGTAAGGAGATACAATTATTACTTGTCAAATAAGTACGCTGTTGCAATATAACAAATTTCAGATAATTTTTTGATCTTTCAGAATCCTTTTGTTTTTATCTGCTCTACATAATTAGTCAATAGATTTTGTTTATTCTATTGACAGTTCTTGGAACTTGAGTTCTTGTCAACCTGACCAGACACTGATCAGCCATAAATTTCCACCCTTGAAAGCTGCAGTCTTTAGGAGTGCACAACGATGGTGTGAACAGCATGAACCTGCCTGTGATGCTCACAAACTAGTCAGCAGGTAGAGTTTCTCCAATGACTGTTCTTAATGGGATGGCTTACCCAGAGATTTGAATGCTCTCAGGTGGGGTGGATAGATATCACATACCATTTTCTTTTTCTTTTTTACTTAATATTTTAAAAAGAATTTTTGCTAAATTCAACTTGTTAGAAAACAAAAACATTTACTCTTTTAAGATCAACAAGAGCAAACTATGGGTTAAAACTACATTTTCACAACATTTCTCAAAAATGAGGTTTTTTTTTTTTTTTTACACGATGTTCTCCTCTTCATCTCAACCCTAAAAACTTCCAGGGAAAAGTCACATTTTATGTCTGGAACTGATTTAAGTTAAATACAAGGTTAAAGCTCCTATCTCTTAGTGTAGCCAATTATTTGTTCTTTCTAATAACAGAAAACCATTATTATCCTAATTGAGGAACACAATGAATTCTCAAGTGATATCTCGTGACTCCCAGTCTTTTAAAAACAAAATTGTGTGTTAGGCAAATGCTCAGCCAGATAAGTGCAGTTAGCTTTGTTTTTCTTGGAAAGAAGCAAAACAGAGAGAGAGAGAGAGAGAGAGAGAGAGAGAGAGAGAGAGAGAGAGAGAGAGAGAGAGAGAGAGAATGGGTTCAGTTCAAGGGTGTCTAAGGTTAGTTCATTTTCATGAACAAAAGTTATAATAGTCTGGGAAAATGTATGTTGCAGGGTAAAGATTGTATCGTGTTGATAATAGAGGAATAAAAATTATTTGTGAGAAAATATATTGTAAAAGAATTTGATATGCTAAGTCTTTAATGGAGTGCTTCAAGGATACAAGAAGCAAGAAAAGAGTAAATGAGTCGTGTGTGTGTGTGTGTGTGTGTGTGTGTGTGT
>CABHPR010045092.1:0-13687 GCA_902168415.1 Peromyscus melanophrys
CACACACACACACACACACACACACACACACACACACACACACGTATGCATATTCACATACTAACACATAGGCACTCAAATGTGTGCGCAGATATGTACACATACATGCACACACAGGAAAATGCACACAAAAACACTGTGATAGGTAGACTGTCACATCCATCTTATGATGCTTCCCAGAGCATCTTCTGGATTTTAAAAAAGTATTTAACTTATCACAGTGTGCGGAAGTGAAGTTTACCACTGAATGAGTTTTGAGAAATGTTTGCACCCAGGACAGCACCATCCCAACTCAGATTCTGATACTTAGGAGATTTTTTATCCCCTTCCCCAATCAATCAGTGCCCTCCTGTGATGGTTAATCATATGACAACCTGTCAGGGCCACAGCACCCTTATCTTTGGCCAAAGATTATTGTGGATACTTCTGTAAGGGTGCTTTAAGGTGAGAAATTTGTTTGGATATGGAGACTTTCAGTAAAGCATATTGTTCTCCTTAATGTGAATGGGCCTCATCCATTGAACTGAAGCCCTGACCAGATCTGACTTGTGACTTCATAGAGGCACAAAGGATTGTTAATATACTACCTTCTGCAAGGCTCATCATGTTTCTGCCAACAACTGCCATTGGACTTTGGCTACATCATTCTTCCCATCAGATTTTTGACTTGCCAGACTTCCACATTAGCTGCATTTTAAGCAATTGGCTTAAGAAAAGCACATGTAATTGGTTCTGTTTCTTTGAAGAACCTGCTATCCCTCCCATTCTACAACCTCTGGTTCATCTAACCCACCACTGCCAAATAGCTTTCTCATTATAATTTCCCTTAAAATAGTATCTCACCTAATATTAAAAACATAAGTGTCTCAAAACAACAACGACAACAACAACAACAAAAAAAAAACCACTGAAACACTGAATCTGTTGTGGTATTTAAATTATATTTGATTTCTTTAAACTCCAGCTTATGAGAGCACTTTACAGGAAAAGTCACTGATTTCAGGGGCATGGTTAGCTAGATCTTAGGTAAAACACGTATATGGTAGTAGGCTCCTTACTAGGAACAATACAAAAGGTATTTCCAACAGCTCCAAGAGTTTCTGAAGGCCTTTGTAGTCGATCCTCTCTTCCTACTTGTTCTCAGTCCCTGACAATCATCAATGATCCTATACAGGCTCTTTTCCAGGATGTAGTATGTATGATATTGTGCCCTGTATAATCTTTTCCACTGGCATTTTTTCCACTTAGCATAATGATTTTGAAATTTAATTGTGATCACATGTACAGCTTCTTTCTATTTATGAGCTGCCAAAATCCCACCTTACAGATACACCAGTTTGATTTTCCACTTGTGGCTAATATCTGGTTTGGTTTTGTTTCATTTTTTTTTAACTGTTTTAGTTAGTGCAGGGGAAGGTTGCCAGGGTGTATGCATGGAGGAGAGAGAACAACTTGGAAAAGCTGGTTCTCCCCTTCCATCTTGTAGATCCAGGGGATTAAACTCAGGTCATCAGGCTTACCAGCCAAGTTATTTCACTGGCCCTGCCTACTAAGTTTGAAGTATTTCTGTCTGGGGTAATTAATTATGAGTAAAAGTGCCATCCTCATTCATATACAGCTCTTTCTACTGAGCTCTGTTTCTATCCGTCTTGTTTCAAGGCCTAGGAGTAAAGTTATAGGGCAAACAGTAAATGAACATCACTATGTAAGACATGATCAAACTACATTGCACATGGCTGTGGCATTCCCCATTTTCAGCAGCAAAATATGAGTGTCCCAGGTGCTTGGCATTCTTCTAGGGTCAAGTACTGTCACAGTTTTAAGAGCCATCCTACAACTTTGGGGGTGACTCAGTCAGCAAAGCATTGTCATGCAAAAATGACTGCTTGAGTTCTTTGAGTCCCCAGCATCCTTGAAAAGAGCCAGGCTTGCTACAGTGCATCTGTGATCCCAGTTGTATGAAGGCAAAAATAGAGATCCCTGGGGCTTTCTGGCCAGCAAGTCTAGCCAGATCAGTAAGCTCCAGGGTCAGTGAGAGACTCTGCCTCAGAAAATAAGGTGAATAGCAACTGAGGAAAACACCTGACATCGACCACTTACTTCTGTGTATACACACAGTTGCACATACACACACACACACACACACACACACACACACACACACACACAACTCTAAAGGGTACATTCAGCTAAGACAGTGAAGTCTTTTTCATGTATTTTCTGATACCTCTATGTCTAGCCTCTAAGATAAACCCCAAGTCATCCCAAGATACTGATGTTCACACCCCTATGTGGTTCCCTCCTAAACTGTAACTATTAGGACACCATAGAAAGTTTCTGAGATTAAGTCATAAAACTATTACTGTTGTCATCCTAATCTTTCTTGGCTTGCTCATTTTGATGGAAACCAGCTGCCATGTTTTGAAGACATTCCCAAAATCCCATAGGGAGACCCACAGGATAAAGAATGCCGGCCTCCTGACATTAGCCAATACTGGCTTGTGCAGGCATGTAATGAACAGTTTGGAAGTCAAATCCTCAAGTGCTAACTAACAGTTCAGAGTCTTCAGCCTTGGCCAACATCTTGGCCACATGTTCAACAGAAACCAGGACTACTCAGCTAAGCTGCTTTTCAGTCCTGAGCTATGACTACTATGAGATAATAAGTGCTTATAGGTCCAGTTATTCTGTGCAAGTTTTATGGTTATATTGTTATACAATAACAGACAACACAAAATTCATATATTCTCTTCTGGAAGCTGTTCAAATAAATCTTGTCAATGAGACTTGATTTAGAATCACTATGGAAACAAACTTCTGAATATGTATGAAGATGTTTCTAGAAAGATTTAACTGAGGAGGAAAGGCCCACTTTGAGTATGCACAGCACCATCCTATGGGGTAGGTGGGGCCATAAACTAAATAAAGAGAAGATAAGCTCCACCCCATCACATGCCTTTGTTTCCTGATTGTGGACAATGTGACCAGCTGCCTAGGCACCTCCCACAAATGCTGTCCCCATCACCATAGACTGTACTCTGGAATCACCAGACAAAATGAACTCTTTGTGAAGTTGTTTTTGTCAAGGATTTTGTTAGGTAGAAAGACCTACTAGCAGCTCTAGAAGCCACAGTGCAAACCCCTGCCTCATATTTGACTTTAGAGCTCACCTTGTTCCCCCTAAAAAGGGAAGCTTCACAATTCACCCTCCTTAGGATTTAAAATACCATATGAAAAAGGGAAGGTACTGGAGCTTTGTGGAGGCCCATTAAGGGAAAGGCACCTCCTTCTGGAATCTGAGCTTTACCTCTGGCCCTAGATGGAGACAGGACATTCTGATCTGCTCTGTCTTAGTTAGGTTCTATTGCTGTGAAGAGACACCAGGACCACACTATCTCTTAGAAAGGAAAACAATTCATTGGGGCAGGCTTACAGTTCAGAGGTTTAGTCCATTATCATCATGGCAGGAAGTATGGTGGCACACAGGCCGACATGGTGCTGGAGAGGTAGCTGCATCTGGATCAGCAGGCAACAGGAAGAGAGAGGGAACTGGGCCTGGCTTGGGCTTCTGAAACCCTAAAGCCAGTGACACACTTCAATCAACAAGGCCATACCTACCCCAACACTTCCCAATAATGTCACTCCCTATGAGCCTATGGGGGCCATTTTCATTCAAACCACTATATGATTCAAAAATTAGAATATTACATACCATTGTCTCCTCCCTTAAGAGTTAATGCAACTGGGCCTGTCACTCTCCCATCTAGACCATCCCACAGGAACCATTATTCACCTGAAAACAGGCTAAGGAGATAGGAGAAATAATTATCTCCTTAAAGAGACAAGGTGCTTACACCTCCAAGGAGTCCCTCCCCTTGCAATTGCTTGTGAATCTTCACTGCTAAGCATGACTGTTTTCTAAGTTCCAACTCAAAAATGTAACTTTCCTTTTCTTTCTGTGCTCTCGATTTCCTGCTCCCATTTTTTGTTGTTGTTTTGTTTTTGGCATGTAAAGAAGCATCATCTGTGGCCACAGCAGCAAGGACAGTGTTAAAGTAAACATTACAAGCAAATATCTGTGCATTGTCTTTATCCTCAGATGAAGGCATCAGACTTTGACCATTAAGTTATTAGCTGTAGGCTCTCCACAAATCTCTTATGGTGAGTTGAGGAAATTCCCTTCTGTTCCTAATTTACTGAGAACTCTTTCAGGACAAATACCCAATTTTGTTAAATTCCTTTGCTGAATGTAATCACTGGATAGCATTCTGATTGTGTCTGGTGCTTTTGATATGGAAACTTACATTGATTTTTGTTTGTTTGTTTGGACTCTATACCCATCCACCTGTTTTGAAACTCTTCCACAGCAGAATTTCACTTTCCATTTCCAGCCACGTTTGGGAAGAGGTACAGTACACATAAACTGGGTTCTGCACTCTTCCTGTGGCAGACGCTTGTCCTGTGATGTGCAAGGCTCTTTTCCACTCACTTCCAGGGAGCCCCTCTCCTTCTGAGGTCCAGTTTTACTTCCATGTCCTCTATGGAGCTTTGGGGCATTGGCCTTGATAGCCACCTCCAGATGATTACTAAATTACCTGGATATAGAACTTCAAATTTCTAAGTAGCTCCTTTCAAAATGTGTTTGTTGTATGTATACACCCACTAGAGTGTCTGCCTGGGAAAGCAGAACTTGCCCAATGTTGGATCAGAACTATTTCAACCCTCCAATCAGCATCTTAAGTCATAGTGGTAAAACTTTGGTGATTTCCATAATCCAAGATGAAAAACAAAGAATAAAGTCGTATACTGTAAGTAAGAGTGGGGATTTTTCTCTCTTGTTATAGAACTCAGCAAATTCAAGTTCAGCTGGAATTTAACAACACTGAACACCCAGAATCAAGTGTATAACTTGAACAGAAAATGTCAGTTAGTTGCAACATGGATTCTAGGATAGGATATATTATGAATCCCAATTTTATATTACTAGCAATCAAAATTTTTGTGAATCTTAATTCTACCTTGAGAGATTCTGGAGCCATCTGCCTGAAGAAAAACAAACCTGTGTATTCCCCTTTCCTCAGTCCTCTGAGTATCTGAATTTTGGCATGTTTTCCTAGTTTAGCCTTGTCAACATTAAGTAAACAATTTATCAGTCCTGGAGAAGATATGGTGGTAGAAGAATAAACACCATAATACAGTTTACAATAGGGAAGCTTTTAAAGAACACAGCTGTGTGTAGGGCTTTCTTCAGTGACTATTGAATGATCCCTAAAAACCAGTAAGGACAATCCACAGCATTGGAGCCAATAGGACATGTGGGGAAAATCCTATGGAAGAGGATCCCTTTGCCACCCTTTGCCAGTGTCCCTTGTTTAGCATAATCTCCACCACACTCAGAAGGCTAGTCACTGCATGGTCTCTGTTTATATCTTCCTCTTTCTGAGCTGTGTTTGCTGTATTATCTGAGAGGATTCAGTTCTCATCATAAAAACAGGGAGAACAAATAGACTTGAAAACACTCATGAGAAACATCAATTATAAATAGTAAGTATGAAAGTGTCTTGTGAGACACAGGAGAAACCAGTGTTAAACACAGATGCAAGTTAGTGGCCTGTGAGATATGTCAAACGTAAGTTATAAACAAAGATGGGGATAGACAGTGCAAAAGACATAAACACCCTACTAAATGTTAATGAGACATGAGATACCAAAGAAAATATTTCTGAGAAACTGAGTATTTGTGAGATGTTAGGTTGCTCCCACCTATATGTTACATCCATAGATAGAATCCACAGTTTCTCAATAACATAACAGGGAGATTGCAGCCTGATCCTGTGTTTCTTCCAAAATCCCCAAATCTATTGGCTCTGATCCTTTCCATGTTTTTGGGTCCCTGGGTCAGTCTCAGCTCTGTCTTCATAATCACATAGACAATGGGGACAGGGAACAGGCAGAAAAAAAATAAGACATAGCAACATTTTGTGAGAGGATTTTCATAGTGTGGTCCTTCTAATAACCCTACATTCTGTCTTAATCCACCCTCTGTATTCATCTTGATCTCACTGTTTTACACTGGCTCAGCGCACTTGAAAGATTTTAGTTTACTCTCTGCATTGCTCTGCTCTGCGGCCTCTGGAATAGTTCACCTGGTTGTACACTTGGAGGCTACTTTTACATCAAGGTCACTTTCCTATGTTGTCCCTATGCATCCTAAGTGTCGACTCAGTCTTGCTGCCCTTGCAGAGGCAGAAAAATGACAGGTATCTGGGGATTCCTACAAGCCCCAGATGCTGCTACTGAATGTCACACTTCTTATGGTTTCTATTGCTGTGAAGAGCCACCATGATCACAGCAACTCTTATAAAGGAAAAGATTTAATTGTGGTGGCTCATTTACAGTTCAGAGGTTTAGTACACTATTGCCATGGTGGGGAGCAAGGCAGCATACAGGCAGACATGTGCTAGAGAAGGAGTGTCACACAGAGTAAAGCTTGAGCAAAGGAGACCTCAAAGTCCACCCCCAAGTGACACACTTCCTCCAACAAGGCCACACCTACTCCAACAAAGCCACACTTCCTAATAGTGCTACTCCTTTTGGGGGGCATTTTGTTTCAAACCACTACATACACACTTGGGACCTCTCACTCACTCAAAACTTAAGCTATAAAGTATCTCCCCAGATATGAGGATTTTTTTATAAGGAGGCCCATTTTCTTACACAATTGTAGCTGGAAGTTTTCCTGTGTCCTGCCAGGTCCTGCAGCCACTCAGACCCAAGTAAACACATATTGTATTAATTATAACTGCTTGGCCATTAGCTCAGGCTTATTATTGACTAGCTCTTACATTTAAATTAACCCATAATTCTTACCTATGTTTAGCCATGTGGTTTGGTACCTTTTCTCAGTTAGACATTCTCATCTTGCTTCCTCTGCATCTGGCTCACGACCCCTCACTCTGTCCTTCCTCTTTCCAGAATTCTCCTCAGTCTGCTCACCCCGCCTATACTTCCTGCCTGGCTGCTGGCCAATCAATGTTTTATTACACCAGTATACAAAAGCATTATCCCACAGCACACAATCTCTCATGTTTGATGCTCTTTGGTTATAAACCTTCCATTTTACTATCTTGTTTATGCATGATTATTTGGTCTCCCTTTTTTGACTTGTCTTACAGTTTGTTTTTATATTGTGGATATATAAGACATGAACACCAGGCATACAGCAACAGTTTTCAATCTGTGGGTTGCAGTTCCTTTGGGGATGCACAGGTCAAACGACCCTTTCTCAGGGGTCACATATCAGATATACTGTATATCAGATACTTACAGTTCTATCTATAACAATAGTAAAATTACAGTTATGAAATAGCAATGAAAGAATTTGTGGTTGGGTATTGGTGGAAGTACTAAGGCAACTCCATATAGTTAAAAGGGAGGTTTATTTGGGGGTAACTTACAACAAGTAAAGAGATAGGTTACAGGATCCAAGAGAGGTGAAGTGCAGTCCAGCGGTGTTTTCTGGAGAACTCTGCTAAGTCTACCATCCAACATCCAGGATCACCAGGAACCAAGAGAGCCAGTACATCTGGATCTTGGGTCTTAAAGGCTCCCGTCTTGGCCCTACCTCAGGGGCAGGCCATGGGTAGGCATGACAATTACCAGGAGTCTCACTGGGGGTAGTACTTCCAGGTCAAAAATGGAACAGCTACCCACTACAGTTGGGGTCATCACAAAATGAGAAACTTTATTAAAGGGTCACAGCATTAGGAAGATTGAGAACCACTAGCTTAGAAAAAGTAAATGTTCTGCTGATCTGAACAATAAATATAATTGCATAGAGTCTTTCCTGTGTACACAAATTAAAAAGTAGATAATAACATGAAATAAACTTGTAGTGGGTTCCAAAAGCTTTCCTCTTTACTGACAGTTTACTACTTTTATCATGAATAATTCTGCTGTTAATCCATGCACCTGTCACTCAGATGCCTTCTCCATAAACATCATTTATTTGTAGTTTCTTGATAACACAGAAATAAGATAAAACAGAATGACTCAATTCAGTGACCAAAGTTTATTTGTACACTATTACTAAGTCTAATAAGCATAAAAAAGAAGTCATCACTTTATACCAAAATAATTTTAATATTTCATTATTAGTACAAGGTGATCATAAAAGTTCAAATGCTTTTGGTACTTAGTCATACGCAAAGTAATTTTCAAAATATATTTTTGGTGCTCACTGGAACTCCTTGGGAAATAAATATTATAGTAGTAGTTGTGCGATTGCAAAATCCCTTAGTCTCTCTGTGTGTTTGTTTCCTCATCACATAAAAATTAAAATATATATTTTATATAGTGATATATATATGATTTATATATGATATATATTTTATATAGTGATTGAAATACATAACATTACAGTTGTATATGAGGAACCTAGACTAAATGCCTGGCACTTAACCGTTTACCTCTCTTCATCTGGACCTTATTGAAGATTTCTTTAATGTTTTTTCTATGATATGTTCAACCTTTAGAAAGTAATGATGTTGGGAGTGAAGAGATGATTCTGTAATTAAGAGCACTTGTTCTTATATAGGAACTAGATTTGGTTCCCAGCACCAACATGTTTAACTCCAGTTCGAAGGAATCCTGCTCTCTCTTCTAACCTCCCTGGGTACCTGACATGAACATGGTACATAAACATACACCAGGCGAAACACTATACATATAAAATAAAATAAGTAAACCTAAAATAAAATAATAATGTTTAAAATACCCACCACTTACTAAAAACTCTAGACTAAGTTAGTATTTGAAATAACAATACCTTAAATTAGATTTTATGAAATCTTTGCATTTCAGGCATTCTGCAATATACTTTATCTATACAATCTCATTTAATACTTCAAACAACCTCACACACATATATATATATCATGTAACAGATAAGGAGTGAAGACTTATCATGAATAATTGATTTTCCCTAAGAAAATCTAGAGAATAAAGTCAGATCATAATTCAATGAGCTCATCAAGTTTGTCTGAAGTCCAAACATCAGTATTATGTTTTATGCCCTTTTGTCAAAACTTCTGAAAAACATTTCCCCTCCCTATAATTAACTTTTGATTTTCTTATATTAACAACAACACTAAATTTTGTAGTAAAGAGGGATAACTGGAACTCCTGCCTGCTGGGAACTCTGGCATCAGTATGGACCTGACTCTCCACAGCTATTCACCAAAGAGGGGAGGGAGTGGAGACTTCAGGAAGAAACTCCCATCAGAAAGAACCAAGATAGGAGGTGTCTGCTGTTACAGTAGGGCTTCATATTGGTGTGGAAATTGACAGTTCCTACTCCAGCTGGTAACAGGAAATGCTCTGGAGAATAATCATGAATAAGTTGCTGGGTTATGGAAAGTCTTTGGAATGAGTCAAATTGCTGTGTGTGAAATGTCAACACTTGCTGGGGTGATCTCTCTGTTGTTCCTTCCAGGGTGGACTCTTTGACACGCCCCTCTGTCAGTCTACTCTCACTTGCTGGGGTGATCTCTCTGTTGTTCCTTCCAGGGTGGACTCTTTGACGTGTCCATCTGTCAGTCTGCTCTCACGTAAGTGCAGCATCTCAATCATGGTGGTTAAGCATTTGAAATACATATTCCTTAACTGAAGTCAAGTGAATGTCATGTCTCCCTCCCTCCCCCCTCTTCTCTTCCCTTTCCCCCTTCTCCCTCTCCTTTGTGTATAAAAGAAGTCTCACTGTATAGTTCAGGTTATACTGTAAGCTTTCCTTTTAGCTTTTCAACCAAAACTACGTACACTCAATGACAAGACAGAACCAAAGAAGGCATTCTTTGACCAGGAGCTTGACCCAATACTCTTATCATCCTATCTTCTATCTAGCTGTAATATGGATTTAAGAAAGTAATTTATTTTATGATTTCTTGTTACAAACAATTTATATTTTTAGAAGTCTAACCATGTTCCTCTTTTCTTGTGTTGACTATATTATAATTGAATCACCTTCAAAAATGGTGCTTATCCCTTTAGCTTTCATAAAATCCTATTATTAAGCATTTATTCCTCGGAACCAAACTATCAATTCAATATCCTTTGAGAGGAGGGGTAGGCAATAAGTGCATACTTGGTTCTATTGGTCATTCTTAGCTTATCAATGCAAATTCACTCATCAGATCTTTTTAGATGGATATTCAGTTAAGATAATGATACAGCAGTAAAGGAAAAGCAAGACTAAGAAAGAAAAGACTCAGGCTTCTCCCTGGGCTCTGAAAGTAGGACAAAAACAAAATTGCTAAGCTTGCTGGGGAACCGCCAAAACGTAGTGTCCTCTGTGGGGAGTGGAGATGAGGCAAGTCCCTGATCTCAAGTGATCTTCCCATTTATCTAGCTGGCCTTTTCCCAGGTCTTAATCTGGCTACTGCTCACACTGTGCTTGATGACAAGACAGAATCAAGTAAGACATTCTTCAGCCGGGAGCTTGGCTCAATACCCATTTTTTTCTGAATTGCCCAGAGCTCATACATGGGATATGAATAGTAGAAGATTCTGGACTTGATTATTGTACAAATGGATTATGAAGCACGTTCAAGCTTCTGAAACTTAGAATTCACACTCATGCATGTACAAATATCTTCAGTAGTCTCTGTCCTGTTAGAATCATGTATTAAATGTATTTTTTTAAAACGTGCTGGAACTAAAACTAAATTTCTTGTATGCATTAGTCATTAAAAGAAGGCACCTGTTCTGCATCTCCACCTACCTTCCACTGTGCATGACAAACAAAATGAAATAAAGGAAATGCAAATGTTAAAAAAAAACCATGCTGGAACTCAGCAGAACAAGATAACTTTGGGTAAAAGACCAACAGCTTTTTAAGTAAGCATAGATGTCAATCAGAAAGAAAATTTTATCTGTTACCAAGCATAGAGTTGAAATAAAGTAAAGAAAAGAGGATAGGTAAGAGAAAAAGGAAATAAATGGGAAGTGGAAAGGACTCTTGTACAGCTTTTAATTTAAGGCTCCATCTGGGATTGTCTTTTGTTGTAGATGAATTTCTGAACAGTCTTATTAAATAAGAAACACAGAGCCAAATATAGGGGTGAAAACCGTAGAGATCAGGGAAATAGTGAGAGCCACCAGCTAATCTTACTCACCATGCCATTGTAGCTTCCCCAAAGAAAGCTACTTCCTGTCTACCCATGCCTTTATTGCCTTGCTGTTATGCTCTCTCATTGGCTCTTAGCCCAGCTATCTCACTTCTTTGTCACTGCCTGTCTGTACAGACCTCCATGTCTCTATGGTTGGTGCTGGGATTAAAGGCATGTGTCACTATGCTTGGTTGTTCCCTAGTGTCTCCTTGAACACACAGAGACTGCCGGCCAAGTGATCGAATTAAGGGCATGTGTTACCACTGCCTGACTTTTGTTTATGGCTGGCGATGTCCTCTGATCTCCAGGCAAACTTTATTTATTAACATACAAATAAAATATCACCACATTTCCCCTTTCTTGTCTAATAAAAATAAAAAATAATAAAAAGTTATAAGTAATATAAGAAAAAATATATACAATAAGTACAATAACTATATACAATATATACAAGCAATAAATACATGGGTGATGTTGCTCTGTATGCTGTGAATGTGTTACTCTGATTGGTTGATAAATAAAATTCTGATTTGCCAGTAGCCAGGCTGGAAGTGTAGGTGGAATAAGCAGACAAGGAGAATTCTAGGAAGGAAAAACAGAACTGAAGCGGGGACGCCAGCATGTCATCCAGGGAGCAGCTTGTAATGGCACACAGGGAAAGCCACGGAAAACATGGCAACATATAGATTAACAGAAATGAGCTGAGTTTAAATGTAAGAGCTAGTCAGTAGTAAGCCTGAGCTAATGGCCGAGCAGTTTTAATTCATATAAGCCTCTGTGTGTTTACTTGGGTCTGAGAGGCTGCTGACCGGGTGGGACACAGAAAAACTTCAGCTACGTTTTGTTTTCTTTTTTCAAAATTAAAACTAAAATACAAACTCTGTGAATAAATATCACTGTCTTAATAATAGCTTTAAAATACTAATTTTTGAATGTCTTTCAATGGAATGTAAATCTTGGGAAAGATATTAATGCAAAATAAGTCAGAACGTGAAGCTTGATAAGCTATCATACTTTAGATTAATTTACACAATGATACAAATTCTGAATTTAAATGGGAGCTTTCTATATTTTCTTTAAAAGACAGACTCTCTCTATTACATAAAGCCATCCAGTACCTCTCATATGTTATACTAAGCTGTTAATTCAAGCAATGCTTTGTAATGAAAGTTGACATTGGATATTTGAAACTATCAAAAACACAAAGTTCTCCAAAATGCACTTTTGTTATAAGTGAAATAAACATTTAACAGTTCTTTGCCTCAAAGTTTCATTATATACAAAGCACACTGTGTTCCAAAATAATTTATGTAACTCTAAATTATATAATATATAAATTATATCATTTATATAATTATTAAAATAATTTAAATTTAAAATGTATCAAACCTTTATATTCTTTCATCTTCCTGTATATTATGGTGCCCTTTATGTAACAGAGACTGTTTTGGCTCACTTTTATGTACAAAAGAATTTAACAGGCTTTAGTCCCAGGTTACTGGAGTGATTTCTTGAAATTTCCAGAATGAACTGATGCCTGTGTTATTGATGGTGAATCCTGGGCTTAGCCCTGAGTTTATGTCCATGAGGTGATTCAGTGGAAGTTCTTTGATAACTTATGTGAAGGAAATGATTGATTAAGTTTGGTGGTCTGAGGTGGAAGTAGGGAATCTTGCTATGAGACAGAAACACCAGCAATGTGATTAGAGAGTTGTGGCATAGAGCTTAAAGAAAGCACAATTTCTAGGGAAAAGAGACTAAAATTTGAGCTCAACTAAATAGATAATAATTCAACCAATCAAGCCTATGTGATGGGAAACTGCACTACAAGTCTGCACAATACAGCGTTAAGTTATTCCTCTGGTTAGCAATAACTACCGACACACACTGTGCTACAAGGGAACATCCTGTCCTGCAGTGTGAGGACTCTTAACAAATGCCCCCACCACACCCTGCCCTACGAACCTTTCCCATTGGCTGACATTAAAGTATGTCCTGTTACTATAGTAAAACCACAATCAAAAATATAGTGTTCTCCGAGTCATTCTAATACCAGAGTTTATAGTCAGTTGATCAGAAGTTGGAGTTCTTGGGATATAGTAAACTTGTAGCCCATGTTTGAAATGAGAATAGTGTATATAGAGGGCTGTATCATTAATTGATGAAGTTCAGCCTAATTATATTAGAATCTATTCTGTTCCCCTCATCCCATTACCACCCATGGAAAGCTTTCAACTTAAAGGCATAAAAGAGAAGATTTATTATGGAGCCAAAAATGAGTGCCCATGGCACTGCATAATGTCTGGCTGTGGGTCTCTGCATCCCCTCCCATCTGATGCTGGAGGGAGCCTCTCTGATGATGGACAAGGGACCAACCTATGAGTATAGAGAATATCATTAGGAATCATTTCATTGATTTTTTTTTTTTTGCACTGGTCATGTTGACTCTATCCTAGGTTTCTGAGCTATCCAGTCTTTGATTTCTAGCCATCCAAACAGTGTTGGGCATGGGCTCCCTCTCA
>CABHPR010045106.1:0-11953 GCA_902168415.1 Peromyscus melanophrys
GGGGGTCATATGACTCTTTCACAGGAGTCACTTAAGACCATTGGAAACACAAATATTTACAGTATAATTTATAAAAGTAATAAAATTATTTATGAAATAATTTTATGGTTGGGGGTTACTACATGAAAAACTGTATTAAAGGGTTGCAATCATTAAGAAGGTTGAGAACCACTGCTTTAGAGTAATGAAGAGCATCTCTTCCAGGTACAGGGTAACTGTACCTTTGGATTTCTTGCTATCTACCTTACTTTGTACATGATGAGCTCACGAATTCTTTATCCTAGTCAGTTATAGTTCTGTCAATTTCCTCAGCCTCGAGACTTTAGCAAAATGGAAACTGCTTGCTGGCTTCCATCTCTCATTTTACTCAAATGTTTAACAGACACTTGAAAGCTTAGCAGGATCTCTGGTTCAGCAAATGTAACTAGACTTACAGTATATTCCTCCAGCTTGCTCTCATCCTCCATGTATAGGATGCCTCATAGCTCATCTGATATGATCCTTGTGCACCAGAACAACTTTTACTGCTGCAAAACCTACGTTAAAGTAAGACAATGCTATGAAATAGTATCACCTAGGTCTCTATAACATCCTTTTCCAATGAATTGTGGTAATTTTTCTACTCCAGCTAGCCTTGTTATCTACTTCAGTACATCCTTTTCTGGTAGGTAAAAAACTTCACCTTGAAACCCTTAATGCACCCTAAAACCAGCTTGACCAGAAAGGGAAGCAGAAAAAAAATTCCCAAAGCTTGACATTCTATCAGAAATTCAATGCAATCAAGTCAATAAATAGCCAGTATTAATAACTCAATGAATACAATGTCGGCCCCACCCAAAGAACTACAAAGAGCATGGGAAAGGTATATACCAATAAGGACTAACAACTCAATCAGTTAAAAACACGCCCAAGAAGTTGAGTGTAAGAAAACACCTAAACTGTAATAGGAATAGAGTAATGTAAGTGCCAAGGCAATATACAGAAAGGAGATAATTATATCCCACTGGCAAAGGGGTTAAGTCCAGGAAAATGGCATTAAGGAAGTGGGTGCTGGAAAAACAGAACTTCTAGGAATCTGCAAGAGGAGCAGTGATGGCCTGTGATATCAAAATAAGCCAAAGCATAGATTTGGAGAGCTTGGCATGTGTTCAGGGACAGTGATGGTTGCCTTTGGAAAACAAGACAGCAGGTCCATAGCATATATATAGAAAAGTGCCACCAGTGCCTAGGAAAGAAACCCACTAAATTCCATCAGGAGAACCAGGGAAGCCCTTGGGGGCAGCTTGACAGGAAAATCAGGGGAACATGAGTGGCCATGGGAGGCCAATTAAATCTCCAAGGAAAATAAACACCACTGTGAGGTGGAGAAGGCCCGGGATCAGTGAGAAGCATCTTTAAGACTACACAGAAATAGACTAAAATCATTCCTAGCATTTAAAAATGCTACATTAACATATTCCTACATAAGCAAACCCACTCCTTATGAAAATGCAGTATTAAACTGCACAGCATTCCCACATTCCCTGGAGCACTCTGAAGGACGGCTTGGGAGAAAGTCCTTGCTGGCTACTGGTTTGTAATCAGATCCCAGTAACTTGTATCCCCATGTATCCCACCAGACAACTGACTCTTTTAAAGACCCTTTCAAGACCTTAGAAGCAGAAGCTTAAAGGAGTTCCCCTGCAAGGGAACTTGGGTCAACAGGGGTACAGTGGGTGCTCATCACATAATGCGGGAGAACCTTCTGGAGCCTAGCAATTACATGTCTTACATTCCTTTACATGTTATGAAAAACTGTTGTGTGCTGGTTAAAGATGAGGTGTTTCCTTAAAATGGATATCATCCTCTCTATGACTTTGTCTAAGTGTTCCCTTATTTGCACTGGTTTGTCTCTAGCCATAACATAGAAGGAAAATAACATGGTTTGTCTCTTATCCCATGCATTTATTTAAAAAGATAATAAATTCCTCCATAGTGTTTTTCAACACAGGTAGAACTAAATGGTGTGTATTATTTTTCTCCAAGGCGATGGATAAGGCTATGGGCAGAGAGGATGTGGGAGTTATTCTACTGGTATTAGACAAGTACCTACGCTGGTGTCAGACGACTCAGATAAAGAACAGAATCGTTTTCAAAGGTCACTTTCACATCCAGTAATTCCATATCCAGCCAGCTGTTTCAGATGGTTCCACCTAATTATACAGTTTAAGAATCTAGCAACTTATTTATCACAACTGAACTGCTGTCTATATACCCAAACAAATGGAACAGCATTTGCCTCTTTTTCCTCCAAAATGGGGCTTCTATTCTGGATTATACATTTTTATTTTCCATGATTTGGGTACCTATTTTTAATCAACTTCTGAAGATGGAGAGTCTTAGAAACAAAAACATTTGGCTTGGCTTCACTGTTCACTTTGTGAATTTGATGAATCGTTTCCCACAGAGCCCCATTCCCTTACCAAAGGTAAAAGGCTGACTTGGATGGTCTCCAGTTGACTCCCACTTCAGTGATTCCGACTACACTGTCAACTGACTAAGGGACACAGGAATGTGGAGACTGTGGACAAAGGCACTGCTTCAGACTAATACATCTGTGAAACACTGACATCTGGTGGACTTGGAGAAAAGTATGCAATTCATCTAAGAAATAGCCTTGGAAACTATAGTTTGCACACCTCGTTTTGAAAACAGTTAATCAAGGATACATGATTCTTAGAAAATCAAAGTTTCAATGTTTGTTTTCACCAAACTTGAGAAATAATTTAAGATTATAATAATTTTTAAAATTCTTTCAGAAACTCCTGATCCTATTTAAAAAGTCTATGCTGCTATGCTTTTCTATACAACAGAAATCATCACTTTAAAGTATAATAGAGTAACCAGCTGTGATACACGTGTGTAATCACAGCACTGGGGGGGAGGGGGAAGGGGAGCGAATAAAGAAAATAATGAGTTCCAGGCACTATCTAGCAAAAAACTAATGCGCGCGCATGCGCGGAAACACACACACACACACACACACACACACACACACACACACACACTATACACACACTTTATCTCCTTCTCTCTTTATATCATTGTAAATACATATTATAACCATTATATAAAAAGGAAAAAATGTACACACAATAGTAACAAGTATAACCTGGCTAAAATACACTTAGCAGTACACTAAAGGAAATGTGCAAAAGCAAGGTTAGGAGTACATGGACACATGGAGGATGCCAAAAATTCTGTTGACTCTTTGGACCTACTTGTGCCTTTATCTTACCAGCCAGTAATCCTGTTCAACACACCTCAGAAACATCTTTAGTTACTCTCTAAACTCTTTGAATACTGAAAATTTAACTTGAAAGATTTATTTTACAATTTTTAGTTTTGTGTGGGTATGTGCATGTGAGTACAGATGCCTGTGTAGACAAGAAGACAGATTTGGACCCTTTGGAGCTGGAGCTGCCTGATGTGGGCACTAGATACTGAGCTCAGGTCTTCTACAAGACTAGTACCTGCTCTTAACCAGAGCCATCTCTCTAGACCTGGAATAATGTAACTTGAAAAGTCACCAGAATGTTCACACAGCTATCCTAAGACATCAAGGGCAACTCTCCATTGGGACATCCATGCCTACACTTGAGTGTGTGTTGTCTTTTTCCTAAATGAGTCTGTTGGTCTCTATCTCCCTTTACTCTTCTCCCCCTCCACCCTACTCTCTCAATATTGTATATTAAATGTATATTAAAAACTTTTCTAATAAACTCCAACTCTGTTACAAACTGTTCATCCTATAAATCTTTTCCTTGATGAAGTCAAGAATACTGGCTTCACTGGAGTGGAGATCTCTGAGAAGAAATCCTCAGGCTGAGCCATAGCAAGGCTGTGTCTTCTTGCTCCTGTGGCTGTTTCCAGTTTAGGTGATGCCAATTATAAGCCCAGGAACGAGTTCACCTGAATATACAACCACAGAGCTTACTTTGTCCTCTAGACAAAAAACACAGATTGTTTTGCAAGTCTACAAAACTATGACTGATAGGAACTGTTATCTACTGACCCAATACCATCCTATAATCTGTATAAAAATAAACAAAGGAAAATTCCTGGATTCCCTTATATTTAGGTTTTGTTATAGATAAAGCCAATGAGATGTAAGGATTTCCAGAAAAGCTTCTTGCAGTAGGGACAGCTAACATTCAACCATGCGATTTTCCTTCTTGCTCACTACAGATGTGATGGCTGGATCCATAGAAGCCATTTCACAAGTAGGAAAGAATTGCCAAGAAAATGGAAGCCCACTCTTTCATCTCCTTAAACTGAAAGGCCAGTGTCAACAATCACATGCCATTGAAATTCTATTCTCATTGCATAAAAACAAGCAATAAATAAGCCTTTTCCTTGTTTAAACTGTACTTCACAAGATTTCTGTTTCTTATAATCTAATGCCATTACTAACCAGACTGCATAATCAAATATATTAACCTAAAAAGAAAATTTTAATAAATTCCAAAAGTTCTGAAGTATTTGTGCCAATATTCTCTTACTCAAGGGGAATATATAAGAAAATGGTTAGGACATTTAATAATGTTAAATATTGCTTGGGTCAATGAAGCATCTAATACTATTAAGATAAATCAGATAACAATGAGACCAAAAGCATTTTATATCAAAATATTCAGTATTATTACCCTTGTATTAATATACAGGGAGGAATGAAAATAAATGAGTAAGGAATCGAGAAATATTACAAGCTAATACCAAGATAATAACAAGGACAAAAATATCGATTACTTGAATGACTTATAAAAAGAGTAGGTAAGGGATAGATAATAAGGAGATAAAGGAAGAAAGCAAGGAGCTGAGGAAAACATAGGGAAGACAGAGACAGTAGGAGAGAGGAACAGGAAAGGAAAGGAAGATCCTTGGAGAGGGGAAGAAGAGCTGTTCCCTTCACATCCCTGTCCACATAAGAACTTTCTCCAAGCTCCCTGGCCCTAGCTCTGAATGTCGAAAGCCTGTGTCTCACCCAGCTAATGCCTGACCAGCCCTTTTTTTCTTAACCAATCACCCTTACCAACACTGACACTGCCTGCCCCACCTGTTTCTCTACATCCGTAGAGATGTAGAGAACCCTGATTCTCTACATCCGTAACCCCTCAGCACGCTGACCACAGTAAGAAGTGTAGAAAATAAATCTATAGAACAAAGTGCAGATGTTTCAATGTTCTCTAGAGTTAGGCTAGCAGTTCTCAACCTGGAGGTCGAAGGATGCTTTCACAGGGGTCACATATCAGATATCTTACATATCAGACATTTATAGTATGATTCATAACAGTAGAAAAAATATATTTATAAAGTAGCAACAAAAATAATTTTATGGTTGAGGGTCACCACCATATGAGGAACTGTATTAAAGGGTTGCAGTGTTAGGAAGGTTGAAAACCACTGAGTCAGGCATCACTAGACTAGTTTACTTGCCTATTACACTATGCTAGGAATAAAATCCAGCTGTGACTCTACCAGAAGAAGAGATCATTTAATAAACACCATATATGGTTAGTACTTCATGACAACAACTAATATTCTTTTTTTAAAAAAATATCAAGTTGGTAACTCAATTAGAAGAGTGCTTGCCTAGTATGCATGAAGATAAGAACTGAGTTCAAGCCCCAGTATGGCATAAACAAGGAATAGTTGTACACACCTGAAATCAAAGTACTAAGTACTTGCTAGGCAGAAGCAAAGTATCAGAAGTCCATAAGGTCAAGGACATAACAATGGTTAGGATTTGAGCAGGAGGTGGGCAGAGTGTTCACAGACAGTTTCAGCTCTGGAAGCTGATGTTCAGGGTTTTAAGTATAAGGCCAACCTGGACACTATCTAGTTCAAGACTAGAGTAGGTTATATAGACTCTATTTCCCACTACCCCAAAAGAAAGATGAAAGACTCCAGCAGTCAGAGAAAGAAGGTGACATTCAGTCAAGGTAAGCAGATGAATGAAAGCAGAGACCCACTCCCTATAAAAAGGGGGAGGGGACTATTAAACACCTCTTTTTTTCTTCCTTGCCATAGAATCTGGAATTATTTTCTAGGCAATAAAAACAGCTTCTACGTGGTACAGTAATGCTATGTGGTTGAGATAAGGTCACATTTGCAGGAACATTTAAAGAACAGAAGCTAGTGAGTAGGCTTCAGTTCTCTGTAGAAAAGAATTCAGTGTCTGTTAAGGTCATCAGTGGTGAAGGCAAACTTTCATTTACTGACAAAGTTTACTTAAAATTTCCTTTTACTGTGATTTTTCAATTAAAAATTTTTTTTCTAACTCAATGTCCTAGAAAAATGCTACAATATATTATAACAAATTTTATTAATTGGTTTACTTATAATTCAAACTTCTTTTTAAAAGCCTGGGGCTTCTAATAATTGAATGTGTACAGAAACTTAAACCTAATAGTAATTTTAATGTCTCAATCACAGGCAATAAGAAAGGAATAGGAAAAATACTCTAACTGCTTCAGGTTCTACAGAGAGAGAGTTCTAAGTCACCTGGCTTAGTCCTTTAAAGAGAATCAAGTGTTCAATAGCACATTCAGTGAATCATTGTGCCTAAATAGACATTCAGCAGGCTAACCCACTTGGCTAGGCGTGGCCACAATCCCTAAGGGAAGGATCTTTTAATCTCAACGCACTGGGAGTTAACCAGAAGCAAATTACCACTTGGGAAAATCAGAATGTATTCTACAGTTGCTGCTACAAAAGATAAAATAGAACATTCTGGAACAGATCCAGGGAAACCTAACGTGAGTGCACTTACCATTCAAATTAAAAGCCAAAGCTGGCTTCTCTGTGCTTGGTTGAGTACAAAATGACTACAGAAAGAGATTAACTCATGAGCAGTATGGATTTAGATATATGGGACTCTGTACAAGTTGCTCCTCAGGGAAAACATGTCTCATTGAATGCAATCACCAAAGGTACCTGCTACATGTACAATGGTTCTAATGAACAGCATCAGAGACAAGAAAAACGCAGGCAGTACAGCGATCTCAATGAACAATATCTTGGAAAAGTAGTTCAAAGGGCACTGAGTGGGGCAGAGGGTAGGTTGGGGATACAGCTCAGTTCATAAAGTGCTTACCTAGTTCGCTTCCCAGCACTGCACAAACTGGGCATGGTGGCAGATGCCTGTAGTCCAAGCATCTGGATGGTAGAGGCAGGAGGAGCATAAACTCAAAGCCACCCACAGCAACATAGTGAGCTCTATACATTCCTGGGCTACCCGAGACCTTACTGCAAAAGGGAGATGCACTAGAATGGAAAACTAGAGAACTGGGTGGCCTCCCACTCTCGTTAACTGCCTGTGTGTCCTCTAATAAGTCACTCGACCTTTCTAGTTAGGCTACCGCTAACTCACTGGAATATAGGGGAGACTAAAGGACAGTAAGAATTTGTTCTGCTTTCTAGAATGCCTAAATCTGAAGGAAAGTTTCTCTATGGTCCAGAGAAGGAAGCCACCCTGCCATCACGACAGATAAATGTACAAAAGCATATATGAAAATGACCACTGTTTGATTTCTTTTTCGCTAAGACAATTTATTTCAAAAGTCTGAATAAAAATCAATGATTAACATTTCTGCTGTGTAAAGGAGACACTGTAATCCTCAGTATGTAAGCCCCACTTGCCCAAAGACCAGATAACTTCCTGGAATGCCGGGGGTTGTACAAAGCCCTATGGGAAATACAGTGGCTGGATAGACTTGTCCTTTAAAAAGGCCTTACAGTATGTGTCTCACCGCCACTCTCTGAGATTCTAGGGAGTGGTCCTGATCTGAGTCCATACTGGTCAGTACTTGACTAAAGTTTGCTTCCAACTTGGCTCAAAATTGTTGAACTGGTTTTTCTATTTCTAATCTCAGGATTAAGAAGATGGTTAAAGGTTTGCAAACACACTTCCTGTAAGAGAAGAGCTGCTACAAACCACAACAAACCACGTGTGATCTTTAGCAACGTACTTCTTTGTTCACTAAAAACTACACCCAAACCAAAAGTTCTCCTGAGCAGATGACAGTCATCTGTGCTCAGTGTCCCCAAGTTTCCACCAGCTGGCTGAGAATGTGGTAGCCATGACAGTCTGGCCTGGTCCTTGTGCCTGAAAGCACCCCAGGCTTTCAGTTTAACAATTAACACATTTGTTTGGCCTACAAAAGAGGAGATATATGCAGGTGTGTTACCTTCATCTGAATTGGGGCCTAGCAACCATCTCAGTGCACCTCTGGGCTATAGAAAGAAGCCTGGTGGAGCAGGCCACCTTGACACAAACAAGCTGTAACCATCTGGCAGGAGCAAAGATGTTCTCAAGAGAGACAGTGTGGTCATCCCGGTGGCAATCAGACAATTGAAACACTCACCCCCAAGGAATTTCTCTAGTAATTCCATGCTGCAAGGATAGAAAGGCCAAAATCTGGTGCCAGTCGGAGGAGGAAGTCTTTTCTACTTTTCACTATGACTTGTCTCTTTAATGGAGGAATTAGGGACAGGTGGCCAAGCCTGGCTTGTTGAGCCTTCTAGAACCCAGGCTTTTGACCTTAAACACTCCAGTAACAGTTTGTTTCTTACCAACCTTTAACACAACAAATGTGTTGTGTTCAACAAACCTTTAACAAATACACAAGGTATCCATGCTAATGCACAGCGGCCTCCACTGCAGGTAAGCCAGCATCAGCAGCCACAGAGCATTCCATGTTTCTCTTAACTCAATGACTTTCCCAAAACCAGCCTGGAGAGAAGATAAATTCCAAGACCATCTCCCAGGAAGGCCCCTGCCAAACCCAGGGATAATGTTGACATCTCATACATGACATAAATAAATAAATAAACAAATAAACAAACAAACAAATAAATAAATCACAGCATCTATAAAATTATTCCTGTGTATTGCTTGTAACTTTTAAAATTCAGGTTTTTGTTCATGGATTGATCACCTATTCATTTATATGAGCATTGTTTGAATTATAATAAATACTGGATTCACTTTGAGAAATTTCCAGAATGAATCAACATGTTGCTAGAGTTGTTAGGGTCAAAGCACAGACTCTGGCAACTAGAACAAGTCAGGCTCAGTCACTGTCCGCAACAGGTCAATTCAACAATCATAAAAAGCAGAGAAAGAAGAGTAATCCAATGCAGCCACATTGAGAAGAGAAACAAAGAAAGAGCTTCAATGAACACCAGCCCACCCAATCCATCTTCAGGTCCTGCAATGACGCTTACACTTATTTTCTTGCATGCATTACTTACTTAGTTAGTTAGTTATTCAGTTAGTTATGAAGGAGGGCAACACATGCTACAGAACATGTAGGAAGTCAGAAGTCAAGTTGTAGGAGTCAGTTCTCTCCTTCCACATGGGTTCCGGGGTCAAATTCAAGTCCTTAGCTTAGTGACAAGCAACCTTTACCTATTGAGCCATCTCACCAGCCCCAAAGTTTATATTTGAACAGCTGGCAAGAGTTGTGTATAAATGAGCAGTTCCACTCAAGGTGGGGTCATTGCCCCATCACTGTTCAAGCTCCAGTCTCTCCTGCAAGGTAGTCTGGAAAGTTGTCAGAACTGTGTGAAATCACTTCCTGGGAGACAAGTTACACAGTTAGAAAGGAGTAAAACTAGATATCGGTCCTGAATCTCTCACTGTCAACTGTTAGGAAACGCTGTCCTTCAGCAGAGCGCTGCGAGAGAAGGAAAGGAAGCACACTGCTCTGGGGAGGAGCAGGAACATGGGGAAAGACTAGCTCAAACAGTGGTCTGGACTTTGGAGTTATCCAATGTCCCTGCTTTTGGCCACAACAGATCAGCAGGAAGTACTGCCAGCCAGAGACAGAGATCATTATAGTGTACAGGACAAGACCTAACAGATGGGTGAGCTGTGTAAAAAGGCATCTAAGAGGAATCACTATGATCAGGGAACCAGTTTGAAACTCATTCTAGGGGAATAGATGAAAAGAGTCAAAACCTAGAGACAAAAGATGGCTGGGCTTAGAAGCAGGTGATAAACATTTTATGAAGAGGGGCTGGGGAAATGTCTTAGTGGCTAAGAATGCTTGCTGCATAAATATGAGGACCTGATTTCAAACCCTAGCAGCAATGTAAAAAGCCTGGTGTGGTTGTGTCTGTAACCCAGCAATATGACGTAAAAGAAACAGGAAGATTCATTGGGGCTTGCTTGATGCCAGCCTAGCTCCAGGCTCAGTGAGAGGCCCTGGCTCAAAGCAATAAGGGAAGAGTGACACAGCAGGACGTGCAACACACTCCTTTGGCTTCTACTCCTACACAAGGTACACACACATATACACACACTATACACATGCACTGCACACGAATATATTACAAAGAAAAATCTGGTAATTCGATAATTGGATGGTTAAAAGGGAGAGACAAGGATAATTTTATGGGCACAAGCTAGCTACAAACAGAAATAGAATAAAGAATAAATTAAGAAAGTGGAATTAAGGAATGGTGGGATATCATGATGTTTAACACAAAGCTGAACAGGACAGCTCAAAGAAGAGGAGCTATGACATGCAAGCAAAACCCTGCCTCTGTGAAAACAACAGGCTAGTTAACTCCATTACTGTGAGAACTAGGTCTGCATCATGCTTCTTATAGACATTCAGTGGTTCTTAGTCTGTGGGTAGCAACCTCTTTTGGGGGTCAAACAATGCTTTCACAGGGCTGGCACATCAGATATTTACATTATGATTCATAAAAGTAGCAAAGTTACAGTTATGTGTGGTGATATTTTATTTGTGCTGAAATGTGATTTTTATTTGTATGTTAATAAATAAAGATTGCCTGGAGATCAGAGGTCACAGTGAGCCATAAAACAGAAGTCAGGCAGTGGTAATACACTCCCTTAATCCGATTACATGGCAGGCAGAGTCTCTGTGTGGTCAAGGACACAGCCAAGCGTGGTGACACACGCCTTTAATTCCAGTACTAACCATAGAGACTGGAGCTCTGTATACACAGGCAGTGACAAGGAAGTGATGTAGCTGGGCTTAGAGCCAATGAGAAGGCAGAACAGGAAGGCAATAAAAGCGCAGGTTAGACAGGAAGAAGCTCTCTGTGGGGAAGCTAATGCGTGGTGGTAAGCTAAGGCTAGTCATGGCTATTCACTATTTCTCTGATATCTTGGGCTATTACCCTGTATTTGGCTCCATGTTTCTTATTTAATAAGACCATTTAGAAATTCATCTACAGTTATGAAGTAGCAATGAAAATAATTTTATAGTTGGGGTCACCACAACATGAAGAACTGTATTAAAGGGTCACAGCTCTAGAAGGTTGAGAACCACTGCACTAAGTGCTTAATAAATATTTACCAGCCAGATGGCTATGTAGGTCTATAATCCTTAAAGGCTGAGGCAGGTGGATTGTGAATTTAAGACCAGCGTGGGCTACACAGTGAGAAAACTTCTGTCTTAGTTAGGGTTTCTATTGTTGTGAAAAGACACCATGACCACAGTAATTGTTATAAAGGAAAAACATTTGATTAGGCTGGCTTACATTTTCAGAGGTTCAGTCCATTATCATCATGGCAAGACATGGCAGCATGCAGGCAGACATGGTGCTGGAGAGGTAGCTGAGAGTTCTATATCTCACACAGGCAGGAGAAAATGGTCTGAGACATGGTTGTGGCTTGAGCTATATGAGACTTTAAAGCACGCTTCACAGTGACATAAAGCCCACCTCAAAGTGACATATTTCCTCCAACAAGGCCACACCCACCCCAAGAAAGCCACATCTCCTAATAGAGCCACTTCCTTTGAGGGCCATTTTCTTTCAAACCACTACACCATCTCAAAAAAAAAACAAACTAAGAGAACATTTTCAAATTTTTCGTGACAAAATTCAAATTTCTTAGGCCTACTGTCAAGGTGTTTTTTTATTTGCAAGTTCTCTA
>CABHPR010045118.1:0-12541 GCA_902168415.1 Peromyscus melanophrys
ATCCTCACAGTTGAGAATGGCATAGGGGCGAGGAGCTGGCTTCAGTCCTAATCTTACTTAGGGTCAAACGCCACCGTTGGTATCTGCAAGAGGTCTGTCAGAATCAGTGTTGTTTTCCTTTGCTATTTAAAGCTTGCATAAGCTGATTTATTCTCTTACCCAATTCTTTCCTTTTTTTTTTTTTTTTTTTTCTTTTTTCTTTTTTTTTTTGGTTTTGAGACAAGATTTCTCTTGTGTGGCCCTAGCTATCCTGGAACTCACTCTGTAGACCAGGCTGGCCTTGAACTCATAGAGATTCACCTGCCACTGCCTTCCTAGTACTGGGATTAAAGGTGTGTGCCACCACCACCTAGCTCTTACCCAATTCTTGGTCTATTCTTACACTCAATGCTGTCTTTTAAGCAGTATTCCTAAAAATGTTAATATTTATATTTGGGTTGAAGGTAGAGAATTTAAAAAATGCCCTATTGAAAGTACTGACTGAGCGGTGGTTGTCAATCACCAAGCATTTGAGTTTTTCCTGGTCCTGAGCACTGTGCTTGGCATTGGGAATCTGATGGGGAGCGAAACAGATGTGGTCCCCACCTGCCCATGGCACCTTCTGTGGTCTAGACAATAGACGAGCCAACAGATGTATTGAATGTATCATTCATCCCAAACAGTAGGGAGTGTGAAATCTCTCTGAAGGGGATGAACAGGGCTCTGGGAAGGAGAAGAGTATGTAGGAGAGGGAGTGACCGGTGGGCAGTGTGACTGTGCTGACCAGGGGTAGAGACACATGATGGCCAGCGTAGCCTGTATGTGTGCCTAGCTTGGGACAGAGTAGAGGGGCCTCCAGAGCCAGGCAGCTGTTGAGAGGCCTTGGGAAGTTTCTTAACCTCTTGGGCCTCCTGTGCTTGTGAGATTGAGTGACCCCTGAGGGCCTTTCCTGGAATGGACACAAAGAACCATGAATAAGGGTTTGCTGACTCAGCAGTGGGAAACTTGACCCCCGACATGGTCCAGGTAAAAGGTGGCTGGCTGGCTGCCTTGCAGGTTTTCTGAGGCAGTCTCAGGCAGCTCCGGTGGATTTCTGCAATGCACCTGCTTCTGGGGAGAGCCAGCCCTGCCTGCAGGAGGTCCTGCATCAGACCCAGTGTTTGGTCCGGAGCCAGCTGAACTGGAAACTGGTGCTAGTGTCGGATTTAAAAAATAAAACTACATTTATTAGTGTGTGTGTGTGTGTGTGTGTGTGTGTGTGTGTGTGTGCGCGTGCGCGTGCGTGCGTGCGCGCGCGCGCCAAAGCTAATGTGTGGAGGTCAGATGACAACTTTTGGGAGTTGATTCTCCCATCCCCCCATGTGGGTCCTGGAAGTTGAACCCAGCTGTCAGACGGGGCACACGTGGTATTGCCCACGAGCCTTCTGGCCTCATGTCTGCTTTAGTGTTGGATGTGGGAAGTAGGTTGTTGTTGTTTTTTCCTTAAGAGGCATCAGAAACCAGTGGCTTCATTATTAGGTGGTCAGATGTTGCTGATGTGTAGAACCTGTCCAAGCCCCATCTCTAGTAGGATTTGGTGTTGTGTTTTGGCATTCATAAGGACAGCTGTACCCTAGGATCATGAAGTCCATTGCTTTGGTTCTTTGATTTGGTATGGTCAGTAATAAAATAGTATAAACCCAACCATGTAATAGTTTATGTTTTCCTAGAAAGTTTTCGGTATGGCCAAATTTGTATATCATTGAATTAGCTTTTAGAGTCTTCTAGCTTGGAAAAAAATAAATACACTGTGTAAAAGATAATATAATAGGGCCGGGCGGTGGTGGTGCACGCCTTTAGTCCCAGCACTCGGGAGGCAGAGCCAGACGGATCTCTGTGAGTTCGAGGCCAGCCTGGTCTACAGAGCAAGATCCAGGACAGGCACCAAAACTACACAGAGAAACCTTGTCTCAGAGAAGAAGGAGAAGAAGAAGGAGAAGAAGGAGGAGGAGAAGAAGGAGGAGAAGGAGGAGGAGAAGGAGGAGGAGAAGGAGGAGGAGGAGGCGGAGGAGGAGGAGGAGGAGGAGAAGGAGGAGGAGGAGGAGGAGAAGAAGAAGAAGAAAAAGATAGTAGAACCTGTGCACTCATCATGTAGTTTCAATAATATCTTTTTTTCCCGTTTGAAATAGGATTTTGTTTGTTTTGTTTTGTTTGGAGATAGGGTTTTGCTGTGTAGCCCTGGCTGTCCTGGAACTCACTCTGTAGACCAGGCTGGCCTCAAACTCACAGAGATCTGCCTGCCTCTGCCTCTGTTCTGGGATTAAAGGAGTGCACCACCATCCAGCTTGAAATAGGATCTTAAGCATCGTAAACTGCCCTTGAATTCTGTATGTTGCTGAAGAAGGCCTGACCCTGCTGCCTCCACCTCCCTGGTGTTGAGACTAGAGGCAGGTGCTGCCAGTCACGCTGGCTGCATTTTTCTCATCTCTTTCTCAGATGGTTTCACACTGGAGCATCTTGGTGGGTTTCCAGTCACTTGGTATGTGTATCTTTAAACTGAAAACTCATGTGATGGGTGCGATCAGAGAGAAATGTCCTTGGGTTGAAATTCACAATCCAAAATGAAAACTTCTTGGAAATCTTTGTAGCCTTGGCTGGGACAAGTAAAGGGCTAGAGAGATGGCTCCGTGGTTAAGAGCAACTGCTGTTGCCAAGGACCTGGGTTCAGTTCCCAGTACCGACAGGTGGCTTACAACTGTCTGTAGCTCCAGTTCCAGAGGATCCAGAACCCTCTTCTAGAATCTGCCAGTACTGGGTATGCAATGGTGCACATACATGCAAACAAAACTCATACACTTAAAATATAAATAAAATCGTAAAAGAGAAAAAAAGAGAATAGATGGGTGTGGTGGTGTATGCCTGTAATATGAGCACTTGGGGGCAGAGACAGGAGGATCTCTGTGAATTTGAGGCCCTCCTGGTCCACATAGTGAGTTATAAATGGTAAACTTCTGTTTTTGTATTTTATTTTTAAAGGGACAATTCAAATTTATCATGCAGGTAACTCTCTAGCAGTGCCCCCGTGGGCCACCGTCCATCTGTAAAGTTAGAAATATTCTGGGACTGGGCTCTCTAGTGGTTGCCACTTACCATATGTGATGACCATTTGGAAGGTGGTAATTAGCCACAGAGAAACTGAAGCTTCAATTTATTAAAATTTAAGTACTTTTAGTTTCACTAATTCTATGTGGTCCTATTAGACAGTGCAAATCCCAGTCTTGGCTGGGAATGTGCTTAGCATGTGCAAGGGACAGAGTTTAATCCTCAACACCACAGAAACACTGAGACCAGAAACATCAGCCATGGCATTAAGCTAAGAACCCAACATGACTACTTTTTATTTTGATTGGGAGTCTAACCTTTAATGGCTGAGCCATCTCTCCAGCCTCCAACGCAACTAATCAGAGCAGCAGATGCGAGTGTATACATTACGTGTATTTCCTGAGCTCAGTGCATTGATTATGTGGTGGAAGGGAGAACCACTGAGTGGGGTTTAGGGTCTTCAGCACTGGTCTCTGAGACTCAGAAGAGTTGGTTTTGGTGCTGTAGTGTCTCCTGAACCTCGGAAAGGAGCCCTGAACCCCTGAGCTGCTTGTTCACTGTGCCCTGAGAGGTGGAGTGACAGAGGAAGCAGGTTGTCTGAAGGCTTCAGAAAGCAGGATGACCCCAGCCGTGGGAGTTGGGTACACTACTGTGAGATTTAGAGGCTGTTCCAAGATGACACCCAGGGACTGGGAAGTGACAGCTGCAGAGGGCGCAGGATGTCTGGGCACTTCTTTATCCCCAGGGCACAGTAAAATGGTCGGTTGATACATTTGACATGGATGGCAGTTTCAGGGACTTGGAGATTGACCTTAAATTTATGTAGACATTCTGAAAGTCAGGTGCCAAGGAAGTGCACTGTCAAGCTGCAGAGCCTCCACAGCCGGCCTCCTGCTGGGGGCTATGGGCGTTTCTCCTGATGGCAGACACAAGCTGGACTCTGCGGTTTGCCGCTCCCTTGCTGTGTGCTGTTGATATCTGCATCTCTTGGGCGATCCTCTTCGCTCTGGCTTCGCTGCCACCACTGTCAGAGGGCTGTCTTTTTGTTTGAAAGACTGCAGCGACTCTGCACTGCCTGCCTGCGGCTCCTAATACTCCTTTCCAATCGGTTTACTGTATACAGCAGAGTAGTCTTTTAAAAAACCCCACAGGGGCTACTGAGATGGCTCAGCAGGTCAAGTCTGATGGCCCGAGTTCAATCCCCGGGCCTGACATGGTGGAAGGAAAGAATCAATTCTCAAGTTGTCCTCTGACCTCCACGCAATAGATAAAAATGTAATAAATGAAAAAAAATCCTGACACGCTCATGTGATGTCTCTGTGCAACCTGTGAAAGACTAGTTAAGATTCCATTCTGAGCATGTGATTTAATCCTCTTGCCTCCCTCAGCCTGGGCCTCTGGCTCCTAGTGCTACTTAGGGCTGCTGGCCGCTTTTCCACCCGGCTGGAAGGGAGCTGGACATTCGGGTACTGAGCCGTCCTCAGGGCTTAACACACTGCTCACTTCCCTTTTTTCTTCCCCTTTTTATAGAGACTATCACAGGGTGTTATTCTGCATTCTTTAATAAACAGCGGCTTTCCCCTTCTCCCCAGGAGGGCAGAGAGAGACTTTGTGTGTACAAGGCTTTTTTGGGGTGAGGGCACCAACCAGCTCAAGATCATGACACAGAGACTTAGTAGTTATGACTGCCCGGCCGGCCTTCTCTTACGTTTGTTTCTTGCTAGCTCTTCTAACTTACCTGTTTCTCTTCCTCTACATTTTGTCTTAGGGTTTTCCACCTTTTCTTTCTGTATGTCCTACTGTGTGTCTGCTGGCTGGTGGCTGCCCGGCTTCTGGCCCCGGGCATCTCCCTCGTTCTCTCCTCATTCTCTCGTTCTAGATTTCTCTTCCTACTTGTTCTCTCTTCCTGCCAGCCCCGCCCATCCCTCTCCTGCCTAGCTATTGGCCGTTCAGCTCCTTATGAGACCAATCAGGTGCCTTAGGCTGGCAAGGTGAAACAAATGCAGCCCATCTTTACATCATTAAACAAATGCAGCAAAATCAAATATAACACACCTTTATACATTTAAAGTAATATTCTGCAGCATAAGCAAATGTAACACGTTTACATAGTTAATATTCCACAAGACTTGATGATCTACTCTCTATTATGTGCCTAGCACAGTATCTGCCATTGTCCGGGCTTCTGAAACTCCTGGTGAATGAGCGAGTGACTGAGACAGAGTACAGCAGAAAGTGTCGGCAACTCAGCTGGGGAATGCTCTTCACAGTTTGGGCTTATTGAAGAAGTCGGTAATTTTTGTTGTTGTTGTTGATGGTTTTTCGAGATAGGGTTTCTCTGTGCAGTTTTGGTGCCTGTCCTGGATCTCACTCTGTAGACCAGGCTGGCCTCGAACTCACAGAGATCCGCCTGGCTCTGCCTCCCGAGTGCTGGGATTAAAGGCGAGCGCCACCGCCACCCGGTGAGTTGGAGTAATTTTTAAAGGAGAATAACTGAGAACGGGAGGAGAGAGGCAGGGAGAGTCTGCAGCAGTCCATCTTGGGAGCTACCGGGTAGGTTTAGAGGAAGCACCTGGTTCTGAGGGAACACTTTCCATTCCTCTGTTCAGATTTCAGAGACCTTGGCCTGCCCCATTGCAAGGATCGGATTAAGGGTGGGCCCTTGTCTGAACAGGGTTCCTGCACTTAGCCTCAAGCAGCGTCTTCCCTTTGCTCATGTGCATGCCAGCAGAAGCTGACCTCTAGGTTAGTGACTTATGTGTGTGGCCTGTGGTCAGGATGCAGGATCTCCTCCGCAGAGGATCTGGCTGCTCATATCTCTCTCTCTCCCTTTCACTTGCATGAGCCAGTGCTTTGCCAGTGTGTGTGGGAGGATAATCTTTGGGCACATATTTGCTTGTAGCCACTGGTACTGCTAAAGCAGTGTGCCAGGTGGGCAGTAAAGAGGGCTTCAGGAAGTTGTGGGAGGGAACTGTGGTTGCTTCCTGGGGGCAAGAGGCTTTCTGCTCTGAGAGCCTCCCTGCTGAAGAGACCAGAGCTGGGTGCAGACTGGCCGTTCACCTTGGCTGACTTGCTTTCTTCCTCAGACCCACTTCAGATGAACTGGGGAGTGCCCAGCTGCCAGCGCCCACAGCTCTGCATCTGTGTCTCTGTGTTCATGCCCCAGGGAAACAGAAACTTCGATTTTCCCTAGACTTTGACCAAGATGGTGGGTAAATTCCATCTACAGCTTTATGATTTAGAAGAGAGAATTGGTGTGATATACTATCTGCATGGAAGAAAGGGACTCTGACTCAACCAGGGCCTCAGATGCCAGAGAAGAGGTATTCCTCTTGTGTGGGGGCTGGGAGGGCAACTGAGTGTTTTAGTTAACTTTGCCAGCTTGATGCAAGGTAGAAATATTTTGGAAGAGAATCTCAGTTGAAGAATTGTCTAGATCAGAATGGTCTGTGGGCATATCTGTGTGGCGTTGTCTTGACTGTTAATTGATAGGAGGGCCCAGCCCACTGTGGGCGGCTCCACTACCTAGGTAGGTGACTTTGAGCTGTACAGTTGAGTATACGTCTGTCTGCTAGCCAGCAAGCTGCATCCTCCGTGGTTCCTGCTGTCCTCCTTTGATTGTGAAGTGAGTTTCTTAGTTGGAGGTATGCTGTGTGGAATAGGGAGCAGGCCTGACATCAAGTTCTTGCCTTGACCTTACTCAGTGATAGCCCGCGATGTGGAATTGCAGGCCAAGGAAACCTTTTCCTGTGTTGCTTTTGGTCGGGGTATTTTGTCATAGCAACAGAAGTGACACTAGGACAGTGGGGTTGGCCCAGGGCTCTTGGGGATGCTGAGCAGCAGTACCTCTGACTGTATCCCTAGCATGGGATTGGCCCTGGGCTCTTGGGGATGCTGAGCAGTAGTACCTCTAACTGTATCCCTAGCATGGGATTGGTCCAGGGCTCTTGGGGATGCTGAGCAGTAGGACCTCTGATTGTATCCCTAGCCCAAGAGGAGAAGAGGTGTCTCCTGAAGATCAAGACACGTGTTTTCTGGGAGACTTGCAAGTCTGGTTAAGAAGGCCTCAAGGGCCTGGTGTGGTGGTGAATGCCTTTAATCCCAGCACTCGGGAGGCAGAGGCAGGCGGATCTCTCTGAGTTTGAGGCCAGCCTGGTCTACAAAGCAGTTTCAAGACAGCCAGGGCAACCCAGAGAAACTCTGTCTCAAAAAAAAAAAAAAGCCTCTAAGTGTATTTCAGTGACACAGAAGAGAACATAGAAGAAAAGTGTGGACATAGATAACAAAGGACCTGTGTGACTTGGTAGGTGCCTGGGCATGACAGTGGTGACCAGGAAGGAAGTTTTAGTGGAAGCTGGCACTGAGAGAAGGGCTTGAGTGTCTACAAACTTAAGTGTGAGGTTGAGCAGGTGGGCTGTCTTGTACTAGAAACCTGAAGCACAAATAATGGGGTGGGTGGTTAGCATTGGAGGCAGAGCCAAGAAGGAGGGGTCACGTGGCCCCCAAGGAGAACCCCTCTGGGATTTACTCTGTGTGGGGTCTGATCATGGAAGCCAATAGAAAACATCTTAATTATGATGGAAAGCTCAATAGAGAGCAGGTGATAGATATCCTGGCACATGATATCCTAGTGAGACTCTGTCTGCTAGACCTAAGCAGAACTAGGCAGATTTTAAAACAGACCCTCTGGCAGACTTAATCAGGCATGCAGATATTTGTATAAGGTAGACTATGTGGGAACGCCTTATGGAGAGCAGGTGGGGGGCGGGGGGAAGGGGTTGAAGAGAGGAGAGGTGCATGTGCTTAATGATACCAAATAAAGTGCCAGGAGCGTATCCTCCTGCCAGGGTTTGTATTGACTTAATGGTACTAAATAGGCAAAGGCCAGTATCAGTGTGGCTGAGGTGAAAGCTGTCCAGAGGGTCCGCTGTGACTGCAGCTGAGACGTCAGCAGGAATGAGCAGATGGTCACCACAGGCTGGCTCCACCACGAAAGTCATCCACTGAGTATCTCCTTCTGCCTGCCTTACTGTTTCCCTAGAGTTAAAATGGTGGGAACGCTGCCCGCCTGGACCCAGGAGCCACCTTGGTGTCCTCAGTGTCAGATGCTTGTGAGAAATCATTTCTTGGGCTGGGCGGTGGTGGCGCATGCCTTTAATCTAGCACAGGGGAGGGAGGCAGGAGGATCTCCGAGTTCGAGGCCAGCCTGGTCTACAGAGGAAGTTCCAGGACAGCCAGGGTTACAGAGAAACCCTGTCTCGAAAACCAAAAAAACAAAAAAACAAAAAAAAAAAACAAAAAAAAAGAGAGAGACTTTTTGGATGCTGTTTCACAACAGCGACTCACTTAGGGTGAGTGTACCAAGATTGAACCCAGGACCTAGCACAAGCTGAACATGCATTGGCCCTTGCCCCTACTTCTGGACGAACTGGAGAGCACCCAGCTGCTAATCCCTACACATCCGTCGCCATGTGTCAGGCAGAGAGAAGAAACGTTGAGCAGTACCCACCCAATCACTTACTAATTTGATGTACCTCTGGGTTTCCATCTACCTCATGCCCTCTACAGAGTTCAGAAAGCCCAGCACCCGCCCTTTGGAACGTGGAGGAGCTGTCCTCAGGGAGAGTGGAGCTGCTGCCCCAGTGAAGTTCAGATGTGAGATCGAAGTGGAAAATAGTCAGGGTAGTGTAGAAAGCCCTGGGGAAGGAGTTGCTTTGTTCTAATTTCCCAGGGTAGACCAAAGCCTGCAGGAATAGGGTGAGTACTGTTCGATCCTGGTGGGGAGGTTAAGAGTAAAGCAGGAACATTATTATTTTTTTTTTAAGGCTAAAACTCCCAGCAGAAATGACTATTGATCATGCTCTGAGCCAGAGACCAAACTCATTTGTTCAACTTGGCTTTGTCTTAAGGCTTTGACTGTGATTGAGAGTGTGTTCCTAGGAGGCCTAATAGTCTGAAGTGAATTTTATTTCGGGAGATCTGATTTGTGGTCCCAACAATCTTAGAGAAGGAAAAAGACCCACCACACAGCTGCTGCATTAGGCAGCAGAGGTGTTTTGGCAGCTAGCATTGTAGGCCCAGGGCTGAGCATTTCTTGGGGCAATGGTCAAGAGGCCCCTCCAAAGGATTGCATGAGTTTATGATGCTAGGGTGTTAATCTTTAAAAATTAAAATTGAACTTTCTGTTTTGATCCATCGCTTTGAAGGAATACTGGGGAATCTGCAGCTTTAACTATTTCTGAACTTGGCTGCTGTGGCCTGTAAGCACGTGGTATCTGTAGTTGACATTGGCTCCTGCTCACCCTGGGCCTCCTCCCTCAGTGCTGTAGTGGGGTGCCCCAGCCGTGCACTCCACGATGAGTGAATGCGCAGCAGGCACCCTATGGCTCCATTAGTGCTGGGTGACATGGGTGTTGCATGGCATGCTGAGGAGAGACGGTATATTTTTAGTCTCCTGTTTCTGTTTTAGGAGCTCATTTATACAAACGCTTAAGTTGATATTTAAAGGAGAAACCAGAAGGCTCCATTTCCTAGTCTTTTTTTTTTATTTTTTTTTTTATTTTTTGAGACAGAGTTTCTCTGTGTAACAGACCTAGCCGTCCTGGAACTCACTCTGTAGACCAGGCTGGCCTCAAACTCACAGAGATCTGCCTGCCTCTGCCTCCCGAGTGCTGGGATTAAAGGCCTGTGCGCCACCATCTGGCCCATTTCCTAGTTCTAATGTAGTCTGCAGTGTGTTGAGGGGCTGGTACCTGAGTTCAGGCCTTAGGCTTCACTTTCACCTCTCAGGGCCATGTCAGCCTCTTCCAAAGTATGATGCTGGACTGAGGGATGGAGGAGGGAAGTGTAGTTGATGTTTTCCTGGTCCTGCCTGGCCCATGGTCAGGACAAATATCTCTCACCTGCCAGTCTCACAGCCAAGTGAACACACAGAGACTTATATTACTTATAATCTGTATGGCCGTGGCAGGCTTCTTGCTATCTAGTTCTTATTATCTTAAATTAACCCATTTCTATTCATCTGTAAGTTGCCATGTGGCTCATGGCTTACCGGTATCTTAACATCTGCTTCTCATGGCGGTGGCTGGCAGCGTCTCCTGACTCAGCCTTCTTCTTCCCAGAATTCTGTTTGTCCCGCCTACACTATCCTTCCTGCCTGGCTACTGGCCAATCATTGCTTTATTTATCAATCAATCAGAGCAACACATTCGCAGCCTACAGAAAGACATCCCATAGCAGGGAAGCACCCTGACAGACAGGCAAAGAACCAGAAACTGTCTTTAGACATGATGGTTTTTGACTGTAATCTCAGCATTAGAGAGACTGAGGCAGAAGGATTGCTGTGAGTTTGAGGCCAGTCACCAGTCAAGAGACACAGTGAGCCCCTGTATCCAAAAAAAAAAAAAAACCAAAAAAAAAAAAAACCCCCAAAAAACCAGAAAAAGAAAAGTGTCATCTAATATGTAACTACTGGGGTGATTTCAAGCCAGTTCTTTGAGGCTTGTTAAAGGGCTATAACAGATTATTCCTGCCTTGGGTTAGGTGGGTTGGTTATCCAGCAGTTCCACAGGACTGACCGATGACACTTCACGTTAGATAGTGGCTGTGTTGAGGGAAAGACTCGGCAGGCCCAGCGTCTCGGAGTCAGCCTTCAGTGATCTGAATGCAGTGCTGACCACTAGACCACCCTGCAGCTCTAGTCTTCAGGGGGTTCTACAGTCATGTAGCCTGGAAAGACTTTGAACTCCATCTAGCTGAGGGTGACCTTGAACTCTGGATCTCCTGCTTCTACCTTCCAAGTGTTGAGGTGCAGGTGCCTTTGAAGAGTCTTAGGGCAAGTGTTTGGATACCTAGGATAGCATTAAGCCTGAGTTCTTAATTACAAAATGGTTAAGTAAGATTCTTTTCTCCCAAACTAATAGCTTGTAAATCAGTGTATCGGTTTTCCCTCCATTTTCTCCTTCCCCTTCTTTTTAACTTTAAGAAAATACTTATGTATATTTCAGAGTTTCAATTTGTTTTTCAATATTTTTATTACTTTTTAAATGTCTAGTAAGTAACCAGCTGTTTTCCCTTCTGGGCTTGGTTCCTGAGAAGATGTCCACTTCCTAGCAGGGGTGAGGCTAGGTGCACCTGTCCTTAAACACCTGGCCACTAGCTCCCTGTAGCTCAAACCTTAGCGCCTTTGTGGAGACAGTGTCACGGGAGCTGGGCCCCAGGGTATTTTCTCTTTCCTGACTTCCTCAGTTTCTCTTGACAAGACAGATTGTCCCTCTGACTTCTCATAGGGCTTCTCTTGGCTTCTCTTGGGTTCTCTCTTCTTCCTTCTCCTCTTCTCTGCCTTTCTGTTTACCTTTCTTCTTCATTCTACATCACTCTGCTCGCGGCTTTTCTGGTGGGTGTGGTAATTCTTGCCTGAGTCAGAGAGGACCAGGAAGCCGGGTTCTCCCAGAAGTGTCACTTTGGCCAGTGGCACTTACTCCTTCCTCAGAGTCTTGGGGCTTCAGCTTGCCCTTTCCTGCTTGAGTCCACCCACCTGCTGTGGCAGCCTCCAGCTGGCCTAGGACCCACCCTGGTGCAGCTTGTGTTGTGTGATGGTGAGCCCTGCTCAGGAGTGTGCTGTGGCTTAGTCTCCCCTTTCCAGTTTTGCCAGAGGCAGTAAAGACAAACTTGCTTTCAGAAAGACCATTCTAGAGGCATCACAGTACATGTGCTAAAGCTGATAGTAGGTGACATTGTTGCAGCAGAGCCCTGTCGCCGGAATCAGCCTCCTTCACCCCCGAACCATTGCGATGCTGAGGAGTAAATCTAGGGCAGGGCTCCTGCTGGGCAAGAGTTCCACCACTGAGTTACATCTCCAGCCCTGGAGTTTAAGTCAGGTGTCCGCTTTTGCTGCTTACGTTTTCTCCCCAGTGGTCTGGGAGTCAGAAACCTGGCTCTTAAAGGGAGAAAGTGCTCCTTTCTTACTACTTCTGAGGGTCCTTAGCCCGTTGGCGACACGCACACGCACACGGTGGGCATATCTGGGAGGCAGCACTTAGGAAACTGGATCTCGTCATTGACAGAGCCCTCTCCTGAGCTGGTAATGCAAGCTGTTGGTAATTACAGAAAACCTACCGTGAGACTCATCTAAATTTAATGAAGAGTCAGCACTGTGGATTTTAAATACAGAGGGAGTCGGGGCTTGGCCCTTAATTGTCCAGGTGCAGACGACTTCCTGCTGCACTAGGTAAGCCTTCAGCTGGCTTCCCTTGCTCTGACGCCCTCCCTCATCCGTTTGACTTGATTCCTACTACACGAACTTCTGTTAATGAGAGGCTACCAAAGTGTGCGGGTCAAATGTAGAGGTTGTATCCTGTGACCAGAGTAGTGAGTGGTCAGTGCTTAATGTTTGGGTTGTTTGTCTTTTTTTCTTTTCTTTTCTTTTCTTTTCTCTTCTCTTCTCTTCTCTTCTCTTCTCTTCTCTTCTCTCTCTCTCTCT
>CABHPR010045118.1:12641-24550 GCA_902168415.1 Peromyscus melanophrys
TACTTCCTTCCTTCCTTCCTTCCTTCCTTCTTTCCTTCCTTCCTTCCTTCCTTTCTCTCTCTTTCCTTTCTTTTCTTTCTTTCCTTTCTCTTTTTTCTTTTCTTTTCTCTCTCTCTCTTTCTTTTTTTCCCCAGACAGGGTCTTCTCTCTCACTCCTCTCACCCTCTCGCTCTCTCCCTCATTTTATATTTTATCTGTATAAATGTTTTGCCTGTATGTATATGTACTGCATCCCTGTCTGGTCCATGTAGACCAGAAAAGGGTGCTGGGTGCCCTAGAGTGGAAGTTATGGACAGTTGTGAGCTGCCATGCGGGTGGTGGAATTGACCCTGGGTCCTCTGGAAGAGCAGCCAGCGCTCTTAACTGCTGAGTCATCTCCAGCTTTCTCTCTCTTGTCACTTCAGCAAGTTGCTCCCAGAGTAGCCTTGAACTTCTGGAGCCAAGAAAGTCTCCCATCTCTGCCTTCTGAGCCACTGAGACTATAGGCACATGCCATCCTGCCCAGGGGATTTGCAAGAAACAGTAACGTGGGAAAACAAAAAACTTGGCATGAAAACCAACCAGATGACCAGTGCCTCTGCCCTCTGCTTTTCATGACTCTGCCTCTGTTGAAGGTTCGGTGCCCATCACTTTTTTTTTTTTTGGTTTTTCAAGACAGGGTTTCTCCGTGTAGTTTTGGAGCCTGTCCTGGAACTCACTCTGTAGACCAGGCTGGCCTCGAACTCACAGAGATCCACCTGCCTCTGCCTCCCGAGTGCTGGGATTAAAGGTGAGCGCCACCACCGCCCGGCGCCATCACTTCATTTTGTAGGTGTGTTGGCACGTGCTGGTCTCCAGGTCTTACGCACGTATGCTGTCGTAGATGCCGAAGGTATTTGAGACCAATCTCCTTATTTGCTGGGTGACTTACACTTTATAGACATACTGTTCCGTGATTTACTAGGAAGAGTGTCTGTACTATATGTGCTTTTGTGTGACTCGAAAGGGTTCCAGTTAGGATAATGAGTTTGAGACAGCTCACAGTCATTCATTTTCTAGACTTTTAAGGGAATTGTCAAATTACAGCAAATAGAGTTAGAAATTATTTTGCAATTTTCTCAGCAGATTGTAACTTCTCCTTTTGTACATCTAGTCTTGGAAATAATAGTGCAAAAGTATCTTTTTCTAAAATGGACTATTTTCCAAATAGAATGGTACCTTTTGGGTTAGAAAAAGTGGCAGCAGGTCGTCTGCCAGAACCCAGCAAGCCCTCAGTTCAGCTCCCAGTTATTGGATCTTTAGCCACTTTGGGAAGAAGTCTTCAAATTGCCACATGTGTGAAAAGCAGATTGGTAACTGGGTGACTTGTAATGAAAGTGACATCTGTAGAACCACCAGTCATTTTCTCCTGGGCTTTGTAGAAAATGGGGGTGATCACAGCAGGCTCCAGCCAGGGTTGGGGGAAATAGAAAAGTCATGTAATTTATATGATAATTACTTTTTTTCTTTTGACAGGAGCTTGCTAAGTAGTCCTGGCTGGCCTTGAACTTGCAATGATCCTCCTGCCTCTGCCTCCCAAGTGCTGGGATGTTTAAATTGTCATGTTTGAAAAGGCAGAGAGTAGAGAGTTAAGAACTTGTCAAGACAAAAATAAAAAGTAAAACTAAAAAACTGGGAAGGAAAATAAATGTACACATGTTCTTCGAGGATGTTAACCCTTTTTTTTTTTTTTTTTTTTGGTTTTTCGAGACAGGGTTTCTCTGTGTAGCTTTGCGCCTTTCCTGGATCTCACTCTGTAGACCAGGCTGGCCTTGAACTCACAGAGATCCACTTGGCTCTGCCTCCCAAGTGCTGGGATTAAAGGTGTGTGCCACCACCGCCCGGCACTTTGGATGCTAACCCTTTTACACTGTCTAAGACCTGGTGTGTTGAGGGTCTGGAGTGAGGAAACCATTACCTTTTGATATAGACAGCTAAGTGGCTGGAAAAGCCTGCCCGGGAGGGAAGCTTCCGTGGAGATGTGCCTTGCATCTTGAGTGATGTGCTCAAGTGTTGAAGAATCAACATTAATTTGACCTTTGATGGGAATCTGGATAAATAATATATCTCAGAGGGGGAAAAGCTCTTTGTGAACTACAAAAGGCTGCAGAAGGGAACGTCACCTGTCCATGAACTCAAAGCCAGACCAGAATCCCCAGCGAAGACCTCGCTCGCTCGCCCACAAGCCTGCTGGGCACTCCAAAACGTGAGAGCTCTGTACCCACAAAAAGATGGTATGAGCTGCTGACCTGGCTGCTTAGTGCTTCTCCTGAGAGACGGTTTTGATTCCAAACAAACTTGCTAGGAACCTTACTCATCGGAGGCAGCTCTGAGAAACCTGAGTTTCCTGAAATAACCCAGTTTAAAATTCTGCTATGTTAGTCACTGTGACGAAATACCGGAGGGAGAAACTTAAAGGAGAAGGGGTTATTTTTGCTCAAAGTTTCGGAGTTTAAGTCCAAGGTTGGCCAGCTCCCTTGCTTTGGGCCTGAGGTGAGGCAGACTATTACAGCGGCAAACGGAGAGGCTGCTTGCTCACTTGATGGAGGCTGTAAACGGGGATAGGGGATTGGAGGGTGGGGAAGGGGGAGAGGAGATGGGGGTGATGAGATGGGGGATGAGTAGGGGTGGGGGTGGGTGGAGTGGGAGGAGATGTGTGTGGAGGGGTTAGGATGGGAGAGGGTTGTTGGGTAGGGTTGGGAGAGAGTAAGTACATCTGCTCTTGTCCAGGCCAAAACCCTCCTGCAGTGATTTATTTCCTCTGGTTAGTCTCTACCCCTTTTGCCTTTTTAAAAATTTATTTAAATTTAATTTTTTTATGTGTATGAGTGTTTTGTCTGCATGTGTGCATCTGTGTACCACATGTGTGCCTGGTGCCTGGAGAGGCCTTGAAAGAGAGTGTCAGATCCCCTAGAACTGGAGTTGCAGACAGTTGTGAGCTGCCATGTGGGTGCTGGGAATTGAACCTGGGTCCTCTGGAAGAGCAGCCAGTGCTCTCAGTCGCTGTGCCAGCTCTCCAGCCTCTTGCCTTTTTTTTTTTAAGGTTTTTTCGAGACAGGATTTCTCTGTGTAGCTATGCACCTTTCCTGGAACTCGCTTTGTAGACCAGGCTGGCCTCGAACTCACAGAGATCCACCTGGCTCTGCCTCCCGAGTGCTGGGATTAAAGGCGTGCACCACCACCGCCTGGCGCCTCTTGCCTTTTTAAACAACAGATCTCAGTTTGTATCCAAGACTGACCTAGAACTCAAACGTAGCTCAGGTTAGCCCCCCAAATCACCGTCCTTCTGTCGTAGCCGCCCCAGTGCTGGGGTTATAGATGGCACCTTCATATCTGCCCTGTTGAACTCTGAATACATCAAGGAATTACTCTGTTGATGACATTAGAGCCCTTATGACTCAGTTACCTCTCACGGCCACACCTCTGAACACTGCTGCCTTTGGAACCAAACCTTCAACGCATGAGCCCTTTGGGGGACCACTTCATATTCAAACCATAACAGGTACCCCTTTAATGAATGTTAGCTTCTAGGTGAGCAAGATGGCTTAGCAGGTAAAAGCATTTGTCATATACCTCTGAGAACCCGAATTCAAGTCCTGGAACCCAGGTCAGAAGATGGATGTGGTAGCTCACATCTATAATCCCAGCCCAAGCACCCGATGGCAACATAGGACACAGGGACAGGAAAATTGGCCCGAAGCTTACATCACACATGTGTGCCTTGGCACACACAAAATAAAATCTTTATTTCTTTAAAAAGCTGCTTTGGGGCCACTGACACATTTGAGACATGTGTACCCCATGTGTGTACAGACCAAGTTTTGCATGTATTTAGATGTTCAAAACCACTGATTTAAAATAGACAGGAAGTTTGAAGAGAAGGTTGGAAAGGCAGTTTTCTGTTTGCAGATCACAGTTTTCATTGGAGGGCAGAGCATTCATTTGGCATTGTACTCATGGGTCATTGGATGGCCCATTGGACCTGTAGCCAGGCTTCATTTTGGGAGAGTTGTGCAGTCTACAGAAGGGCTTCTAGAAAATGGACCTCTCCACTCTCCCCAGGACCCAGGGTTCTGTGTTCCCTGTAAGGGTCATTTTGTCCAAGGGTGGTTCTAGGATGTGTATTTGAAACAGTAACACCTACCGTATACTCACTTCTCAGGTTGCTCCTGTGCTGATTTCTCTGAGTTGAAAAGATGTTGCAGCCCTTGACTTGTGAGTGCTAGCCCCAAAACTAAGTTGTCAGCTAAATTGCTTTTTCTGTTAGTTATGGATGAGGCATTGCATGCTTTTACTGTGAAAAACACAATTTCAGAAATCGATTTGAGAATAAAATGTGTTGTAGGTAGGTGTGGAGGCACATGAGCTGCATAGTACCAGGGCAGCCTGAGCTACCCAGCCAGGTCTTGATTCAAAAATTGTGGAGGAAGGGGAACAAGGGGGACTTGGAATGTAGCTCTGTCGGTAGAGAGCTTGCCCACCATGCACCAAGCCCTGGGTTTAATTCTCAGCACAGTATAAACCTAGTGTAGCACAGGCCTGTAATCAAAGCATTTGATAGGTAGGTGGAGGTAGGAGGATCAGGAATTCAAGGTTGTCATCTGCTAAATGGCAAGTTTGAGGCCAGCCTGGGCTACATGAGACCCTGTCTCAAGAAACCAGTGTCTTACAAAAACTGCAATGTTAGCTTTGCCTGCTGTGTTGTGGCCCTTTGCTCATCTGGACGTGAGCCTCCCCTGCTGGGAATGGATGACTTCGACACACAAAGTCCTGGAGCCACGGGTCTCGGGCCCAGATTCCTTGTGGACCCCGGTAGGTACCTGTCTGCAGAGGTTTGGTTTTCCTGGCGGAGGTGTGAAATGTTGCCACCACCTAGGGCTGCCCTCCTTTCTTGGGAGGACTCTTTGCTTTGCTGCTTTCCTGGAAGTGCAGGGTCCTGAAAGGAATGCATTTTCACAGGAGCAACAGTTTCATGGTGCTGCCCTGCCTCTCTTGGTCCTTTAGAGTTGACTGGGTTTAAGTTCTGCTTCCCTTTTTCATAGCGACTATGGTGTGTTACCTTCTGAACAGTCTCCATAGCTGACACTCACTTTCTAAGATGTGCTGAACTGTATTTAGGGTCTTCTTTTCCTCCCCTCCCTTCTTCCCTCTCTCCCTTCCTTTCTTGTCTTTCCCTGGAACAGCCTCGTGTAGCTCAGAGTGGGTTTATACTTGCTGTGTCGTTGAGGTTCCTCCTGTCTGTGTCTCCCAAGTGCTGGGATTACAGGCTGTGCCCCCAAGCCCAATCTATTTGGAATTTTCTAAGGAGGACACAATAGCCTATTTAGGTTTTGTGTGCAGTGTTCATTTAGTCATTTATCCAGTAAATAAAGTACCTGCTGTGTGCTGACTTTGGGACACAGCAGTGGATAAATAGGTTTGTGCCCACGGAGGCTATAGTCTTGAAATTCTTTAAATGACGTTTTTGTTTATATATAGTGTGTGTGTTGGGAGGGCATGCTGTGTGTGTGTGTGTGTGTGTGTGTGTGTGTGTGTGTGTGTGTGTCTGTGCGCATGCGCACATGTGTGTGTTGGCCGGAGGACAACTTGTAGGAGTTGATATTTATTCTACTACCACCATGTGGGTCCCAGGGATCGAACTCTGGTTGCCATGCTTGGCAGTGAGTACCTTGACCAGCCGAACCATCTCAGTGGCTGCCTCCCCCTTTCCTAGGGATCTGTTCTTGTGGGACAACAAGTGATAACAGGGGATGAGCATATGACATGATGCCAGATAGCAGTTTTCTCAGAAAGCAGCGTAGGGAACAGGGAGGCTGCTCTTTTGGGGTAAGGCAGTGAGGAGAGAACACCTGAGCAGGGACCAGCTGTTTATACTACAACAGACTTGGAGTTAACTTCTGGGGACTTAGACTTCCACGGGGCTCCTTTGGAGCTTGTGGCAGATTCATTGGAAAGACCTTTTTTTCCTTTGAGGGTGATTCAGTCAGATCTTTCTTTTCCCTCATTGTCAGTTTCCTGTGGCAAGAATGGAGGAGAGATGGAGTTGCTGGCCACCTTGCTGGCTGCCTGGCCATGCTCAAGGCAAAAGCAAGCAGCCTCTTGCTCTTTGGTTGCCTTTTGAGCGAGGCTGCTAAGCCTCAGTGTCTGATATTCTGTGAGCGCAGTTGATGTTAGCACAGCAGCCCCTCAGTAGTCACTCCACGAAGAATGCTTTCCCTGGAGTGGACCCAGCATCCAGAGACCAGGTGACCTGAGCCACAGGGACGGGGCGCAGGATCAGGATACAGCTGCTGGCCTGACGCTCTTCTGAATATTGTTTTAAAGCATCAATGCTTTAAATTCAAATCACAAAAATGACAGCCTGCCTTTTATGAAGCAGTTGGTTCTGCTGGTAGTACTGACTGTCTGAAGCATTTTCCCACGTGTGTGACCTTTTGATCACCCCCACAGGTCTTGGGACCCATCAGTAGACAGAATTTGTTTAGAGCTGGAATTGGCAGGTTGGTGGGCGTCAGTCTCCTGTAATCCCCACAGCGCCCTATCATTACTGGCTCTCTGCTTGTGGGGCTCCCACACCAGCTCTTCACAGAGCAGGAAACAGACTAAACCAAGACAGGAACTAGCCATACAAGGAGAAGCTCACACCAGGGGCTTCCATGGAACCCCTTCCATGCCCACATGCTCGGAGGTGGACGTGTCCCATTTTGTGGATGAAACATGGAAGGAGGCTTGGGGAGATTTTGTAACTTGCCTGAGGACACAGCTGGTGAGGGGCAGAGCTAGGGTTGGTACAGAGTTGAAGTTGGAACATGCATCTCTCTTCCGCTGTGTCAGACACTGACCCGACCAGTCTCAAGCCACGTGACCCTTGCCTCTGAGACTCCCAGGTCCACCCTCTTACACTTTAGCACACCGCTGTCACCTTTGCCACTTCCGAGCTGGGTGCTAGGGCGTGGGTGGGCAAGTGACGTTAGTTATCTCAGCTACCTGTAAAGTTAACAGTCCGCTTCGACACATTTATTGGCCAAGAGCTCGTATGCATACACGCACTTACACACATACATAGATGTCCATAGAAAAGATGGCGGAGGACTAGTTGGGTATGATGGTGCATGCCTTAATCCTAGCACTCAAGAGGCTGAGGCAAGAGGATTGCCACCAGTTTAAAGCTTTCTAGGGTACGATGATGAGTACCAGGTTCACCAAGACTGTCTCAAAACAAAACGTAATACAACACAACCACGGAGGACTGGTGTGCCTCTATTGTGGTGGCAAACACGGCTTCAAACGCTGTCTCCCATGTACTGACTGGTTACTGTTCGGCCCTTCTTTGCCGTGATCTTCTCGCACCCCCTTTTCTGTGTGGGGCACGGAAAGGTGCCATCTGTAAGGACTGTGTTATGTTTCCTGCGAGCACACATAGAATCTTTAGTTGGCAGTTTGAGCTGTTAACCTCCTCTGGCCTGGCAAGGACTTCACCTTGCAGCATTATTTCTTGAGGAGAATGCCTTGTGAGTCTGGCGTAAAGAGATAAGCCGTGTTTGGAAAATGGTTTTGTAAGTGAAAGGGAGCTTGTTTACCATTGTTCCAGTGGGTTTGAGTTGAAAACTTGCTGTAGGCGTTTGATAGAAAACAAACATTTGGTTTTTTTCCCAACTTGAGTTTACATTTTGATCCAAATTCTATAAGTAATTATAAGTAAAACTTACAAAGCTTTAGGGTAATTATCATCTGTTGAACTGACTAGGTGAATCTCTTCAGAGGCTGGAGCATGGGCTGTCAAGATGGCTCAGAAGTTAAGAGCACAAACTGCTCCTGGAAAGCACCTGAGTATGGGTCCCAGCACCTACATTGGGTGGCACACATCGGCCTGTACCTCCAACTCCAGGGAATCCGATGCCTTCCGGCTTCAGGATACTGCACTCACATGTATATACATAATTAAAAATAAAAATAAATCTTTTTTATTTTTAAAAAAGAAGCTACAGCAGAAAGGATTGAATTAACAAAAATGTTCTTTAAAAATCCTGGTTATCTGGATGTAGTGGCACACATCTATAATCTCAGCCCTTGGGGAAGCTGAGGCAAGAGCATTGCCTTGCGTTTGAGGCCAACCTGGGCTACAGAGTGAGACCTTGTCTCTAGAGGAGGAAAAAAAAAAAAACAAAAAACCAAAAAACAAAAACCCAACAACTCACTAAAGTTATCTTGAGGCTAAGGGAGTAATTACTTAATGCCAGGAATAAGAAAGACTTTTCAAGTAGGCAGGCCAGCATTTGGCCTCCCTGGCAGGCCACGGCACACTCAGGTGCTCACCTTTCCTGGTCTCTGGTGCAGGAAGAGGGATGCTCAGACCTGTGTGGTTTCCCTGTTCTCTCGTCCTGGCTGTGAAGTCTTAGGCGAGCCGTGCGGTTTCCTGGCCTTGTTTTCCTTGTTTAGGAAATGGAAGGCAGGGTTTGTCTCATTGTACCACAAAGATTCATGAGTGAAGTGTTGGGATATAAGTCTTCAGTGCAAGTTCCCTGTTTTAGCCTTAACTGAAAAGTCTGAGTGAGTTAGTGTTGCTTGGTGATGCAGAGACCTAGTGCTGCTCGTTTAGAGAACAATTCTTTTCCCTCCTCCATTTCCAAGTTTCTTGTTTGCTGGTGAGATTCAAGTAGGGTGCCAGAATTTAAAGAATTTTATTATCAAAAGTAGACAGAATTGACTTTCTCTAGAGAGATATAGTTTATGAAGTCAAACATCTCCAAAATGATGATGATGATGATGATGATGATGATGATGATGTGCGTGCGTGCGTATGCCTGCCGCTTGCACTATGTCATTAAGGTTCATGACTTCAAGAAACTCTTCATAGTTCAGCATGAGGTCTTTCTATTAGTTTAGGACTCCAGGAGCCACTTCTCTCCCCTGGTAATATCAGTTACTGAATCAGAACCTTGAGCATCTTCTGATACCCACAATGTCGAGGTCACTAGCAGTCTCAGACTCCAAGATGTCTCAGCCTAACCTGTTGCGTTCTTCTAAAACCTCATGGACGGCCCTCTTAATTCTGGGCCCCCATCTTCCAGCTTCTGATCCCAGTGCCTAGGCTCCATCCACAGGAACAGCCTCTTTCTTCTTTCGAATCCAGCCCAGAATGGCAACCAGTGTTTTTGTCTACATAGACACGCCTGATCCAGGCTGTCAGGCCCTAGCACTGAAGTTTGTAAGAGGCTGGCTGATCTCCTGAGCCTGAGTGAGGAGTTTGAAGTTCTCATCTGGTCACCTCCACGCCTACATGCAGGTCACATCCAGTCTTTTAGCTACTCCTGGGTTCCTCCAGTACGGCCCCACCCCTTGCCTTCTCTGCTCATGCTGTGAAATAGTGCTTGGCCCCAGGGGCCTCTCTGGATTCCCCAGTGGCTGTGGTCCCGCCCTAGGTCCTTGCTCATTTCCTTTTCTCCCACGCCACCATCAGTGAGCCATTCCACTCATCTAGGGACGTCAGCCCAACAGTGCTCTGTTGCTTAGGAGACCCTTCTGTGATTAATCTGCAGACTAATTTGACTCCCTGCTGCCTGTGTTCCCTTAGCCTGCCAGGGCCCTTGCTGGCTTTCCCATTGATTATTGGATCATTCCCTTCTTCTAGCCTCCCTGAGGCCAGGCTTGGTGCTGTTCTGCTTTGTGAACTGTGATGAAGGATACAGACTGGCACTTGATGTCTTGCCTCTGCTCTCAGAGCTAGATTTGACTGTCATCAAAATGTTTTTTGCAGACAAACTTGTAGCGGTGAGTAAATTGTAAAAATGAAAAAAAGTCTTAGATCCACAGTTGATTCCAAATGCTTGTTTTATGGAATATTTGTAGGAGGAATAAGAGTTCGATTTTAGCTAGGTGTTATTTTTGAACTCAGTTCCTGTTTGGTAGTGTCTTGAGCTATTTAAACTGATTCATGGGATGCTTTGCATGAGTCATGAACAAAGCCATCATATAACATGGAACTTCTTAGGAACCTCAGTGTCTTGGGTTTCTATTGCTGTGAAGAGACACCACAACACAGTAATGCTTATAAAGAAAACATTTAATTGGGGTGGTTCACTTAATAGTTTCAGAAGTTCAGTTCATTATCATCATGGTGGAGAGCATGGTGGTGTGCAGGCAGATGTGGTGTGGGCTACATCTTGATATGCAGGCCACAGGAAGTCGACTGAGACACTTGGCAGTATTCTGAGCATAGGAAACCTTAAAGCCCGCCCCCGCAGTGGCATACTTCCACCAACAAAGCCACACCTCCTAATAGTGCCACTCCCTCTGAGTTTATGGGGGCTAATTACATTCAAAGTACCACACTCAGCAAATTATTATATTATTGTCACCCACTGTCCTGAGGATGGAAATGTATTCCCATGCATATGAGGAGGAGTAAGCGGTGTTGTGGGCATTCATTGTATGGTTAGTGTGTGCAACAGAACACTTGTTTACAGGGAGGCTGAGGCAGGAGGATTTTGAATTGAGGTAGCTTAGGCTAACTGGTAAAACTGTCTCAAACAAAGAAACATATACATTTACTTATATACATAACGATGAGTATAGAGGACAGGATAGGTGAGTAGTGCTTGGGAGAAGAACTGAGTTCATATTGTAATCTGTGGTTTATTAAATGGTAAGAAAACATTCATGATGTGGTGCATTTTTCCTCAGCAGGCTGCTGTTTACCTCAGACAGGTTTTCTGGAGCTGTGATAAAAGACTGGTATTGATAGCCTGCTCTGTGACTCACTGCAGCTTCTGCCTGAACCTCCCATGTTCTCCTAAGCTCCTTCCTCTCCCTCCTCTTCTTCACTCCCTTTTCTTCTTTCCTGTTTTTTTAAAAAGATTTATTTATATTTATGTATGTGAGTGTTTGCATCCATGTATGTGTATGTACTTGATATGCATATTGTGTGCTTGATGCTCACAGAGTTCTGAAGAGGGCATCAGACCCCCTGGAGCTGGAGTAACAGATGGTTGTGAGCCAGGTCCTCTGTAAGAACAACAAGGCTCTTAACCACTGAGCCATCTCTCCAGTCTCCTGAGGTGTGTTTTAGACTCACAGTCTCTCGGAATCAGTGCTCCCACCCAGGTATAGTTTCTGTTTTCCCAGCAGCGTGCTTGATAGCTGTTGAGTGGCCGGACTCTGAAAACACAGAATACCACGAAAACTCCTACAGGCTCCAGGTTGCTTTGTGGATGGAGGCAGCTGAGCGAGGCGGCATACACAGTTGTAAGAGCGTGATCTTGCAGGATGTGTCCTGGCTCGGCTAGTTAATAGCTTTGCTACCTTAGTTAGTTGCCAGAACCAATTTGTCTTTATCTAAATGTCTTTTATCTAAAATTTGGAAACAATGACAAACCCAGGTCCTCTGTGAGAGCAACAAGGCTTAACCACTGGGCCATCTCTCCAGTCTTCTGAAGATATTTTTAGACTCCAGGTATCTTGGAACAGACGATCCACCCAGGTAGATTAAGCAAGGCTTAAGCAAGACAGTGCTGGCAGCCAAACTTGGCCCGGCCAGCCCTCCTCAGAGGTTGCTATGGTTTAGAACTCTCTGGTGCATCTTCACATGTCATGACTGTGACTTGGACACCCCACCCTCTGTGTCCTGTTAGTGTTTAGAGTCTGGGTCCAGCTACAGTACCCCAGACCAGCCTTGAATTTACTGTGCAGCCAGGCTTATCTCCAACTTGTGGTGATCCTCCTGTCTCACCTCCCAAGTATTGGGGTTACAGGTGTGTGCCCCTCTACTCTCTGCTTGAATTGATAAGGACACATGTTGTAGTATGGAGTGGTCTTTACCAGAGAAATTAAAGAGGTTCCCATAAAGTGGTTTTGTGTGTGTGTGTGTGTGTGTGTGTGTGTGTGTGTGTGTG
>CABHPR010045120.1:2780-24629 GCA_902168415.1 Peromyscus melanophrys
CCTAGATCTCACTCTGTAGACCAGGCTGACCTCGAACTCACAGAGATCCGGAGTGCTGGGATTAAAGACTTGTGCCACCACCACCTGGCCTGTCTTCTAACATTTTAAAAACTATTGTTTATTATTATTATTATTATTATTATTATTATTATTATTATTATTATTATTTAAATAAGATGGCTTTCTGACCCTGGAGCTCACAGCTGGGCAATAAGCCCCTGGGATCTGCCTGTCCACACCTCTCAGTGCTGGGACTAAAGGTACTCACCACCAAGCCTGGCTCCTTATGTTGGTGCTGTGCATCCACACTCAGGTCTTCATACTTATGAAGCAAGCTCATCACAGACGGAACCATCTCCTCCGTCCTTTCAACATTTTTTTTATTCTAATCAGAAGTTTCATTTATTTGATCAGTAAATATTTTCTGAGTGGCCCTTTGTGCTTGACAAGATGTAGATACTAGGGATAAAATAATAACCAAAATATTAAGAGGAGGAGAGATGAGTGACTTACAGGCAATGTCCATGCAGTTGGGGACTGTGGTAAAGGGGGCTTAACTGCTCTGGGTGCAGTGCTGAGCCAAGTCGGTCAGGGTTGAGAGCTGCTGAAGCCTCTCCAAACCTTAGCCTTGCTCTCCGAGAATTCCCTTGAGCTAACTTGATAAACACAGTTTCTGCTACAAGCAAAATCTGATTAATCACGGAGCATTATTCATGCTCTACTAATAGGCAAAAAGTCACCAGAAACACAGGAAGCAAGAGAATTATGCTTAAAATACTTAGAATAACAACATTATACACCTTCAGCAAGATTTCAAATCAGGATTCAGAGGAACAAGGCTGTCTGAGATAATTTGGAATTGGCTTTTGGACAACAATTAAAGGAAACCTTAAAGATTAGCAAATGTGAAAAAATAGAAACAACAATCTCACTTACAACCAGTGTATACATGGAAACAGGAAGATAATGTTTCTTTCTGTTCAGCAAATATTTTAAAATATGGGAGTCAGACAGTTCAGTCAGGCATTTCCATACTAATGTTATGAGTATAAATTAGTAAATCGATATCATTTTCTTCTCTCCCCTCATTCTTTCTTTCTGAGACAAGATCTTATGTCTTAGACTGACCTTGAATTTGCTATGTAGCTGAGGATGACTTTGAATTTGTGATTTTCCTGCTTTCACCCCTGAGTGCTGGTTTTATAGGTGTGTCCCCATGTCTAGTCTAGGCTGCAGGAAAAACCTGGAGGGCTTCATGTGTGCGAGGCAAGTGTGCTACCAATTGAGCTACATCTTCAGTTCCTAAATCAGTATAATCGTCATGAAGACAACTGGGATCTATTTTTCAAAAGCCTTAATAAATATGTACAGTCTTTGACTCATCGATTCTTTCTAGAACTTATTTCATGTGAGTGGAGATATGTATGTGGTGGGTTTTGATAACAAGAATCTCATCAAAACAGCAAAGCTGGGGGGAAATGTCCAACAACATTGATTAAATGACAAAGTGGCACATAACCAACCATTTCAAATACCAAATACATGAGAAATAATAATTTAAAATAACAGATGGCTCAGCAGTTAAGAGCACTGACTGCTCTTCCAAAAGACCAGGGTTGAACGCCTAGCATCCACATGGCAGCTTGTAACTTGTAACTGCAGTTCTGGCTCTCTTCTGGCCTCCACAGGCACTAGACACACACATGGTGCACAGGCACACATGCAGCAAAACAGCCATACACATAAAATAATGATACACAAAAATAACAAAATAATCGTTACAGTATCAACACGTCATGAGAATCGTGTTGAACGTATTTTCCTGAATGCCAGGATGTTAACCTGATAGTGGAATTGGGGTTTTCTTTACTCTAACTTCTCTATTGAATTTTCTAGGTTTTTTTCTTTCTTTTTAAAAATTTTATTTAATTTTTTTCCGTTTTACATACCGACCATAGTTCCCCCTCCCTTCCCACCTCCAGTTCCCCCTCACCTCCTCTTCACCCCCCCCACCCCCCACTCCTTAGAGAGGATAAGGCCTCCCATGGGAAGTCAACAACGTCTGGTACATCAAGTTGAGGTAGGCCCAAGTCTCTCCCCTCTGCATCAAAGCTGAGCAAGGCATCCCTCCATAGGGAATGGGTTCCAAAAAGCCAGTTCATGCACCAGGGATAAATCCTGGTCCCACTGCCAGGGGCCCCACAAACTGCCCCAGCCACACAACTGTCACCCACATTCAGGGGGCCTAGTTCTGTCCCCTGTAGATTCCCTAGCCATCAATCCAGAGACCCTGAGCTCTCACTAGCTCGGGTCAGCTGTCTCTGTGGGTCTCCTCACCATGATCTTGATCGCCCTCCCTCAGATAATCCCTCCTTCCTCTCTTCGACTGGACTCCAGGTGCCATGTATTTGGGAGAATCTACCCGTTGTCACCTAAGCCTGACCTGGTGCCACCTTCTGGGGATGACTCCAAGGCCTGGAAGGTGGTTGCCCCAGCTGACAAATGCTTTGTAAGGGTGTCGTTTCCTGCTGTGTCTGAGCCATGGTTGATCATCCAAACAAGCGTCCCATTCTGACCCCAGTGTTGGCTTATGTAATCATATAAGTGGCACTTCGGCCATCAGCACTTCAAACGTGCTGTCCCTGGCTCTGCCATCACAGGGTATGCTGTGCCCCTCCAGCATCGGGCTTGGACAGCCACACGCCTTAGGGAATTCCTAGATAACTAACAAGTGAAAAATTGCTTCCTGCTGGTATGGTTTGTTAAGTTTTGAGTGTGCTGATTAATTCTGTCATCTGGGAACGCTATCCAGATACTCGGCCGAACACATCTGGATATTTCTTGGAAGCGTCTATACTGCTTTGATGTATGATTAGCATTTAAATCAGTCAGGGGACCAGACTCAGGACCCTGGGCATTCGAGGCAACCGAGCTTACCCCTAGCTCTACTCAGCAGAATTGAAAGCAGACTGACTACCTTCCGTAATTGGGTGAACCTCATCCAATCAGTTGAGGAAGACTGAGGAGCCCCACAGAATACTGTCTGCAAACTACCCCGGCAGTTAGGGAGGCACCGCCAGTTCTTCTCTCAGAGATACCCACGCTACATGCTTTGGTCTTGTTCGCTCTACGACCATGAGCCAGTTCTTAAACACACCTCCACAGCCCTACATCTAGTCCGCATCTCCATTTCTCCAGGACGTTCTGGCTACTGCAGTGAGTCAATACCTCATTTCTTCCTTGGACTCAGCCGGAGGCAGTAGGATATTCCTATACTTTTTTGCATAAGAGCAATGCTTTTCCCAACAAGTTAGGACTGCACAGTCCTGTTTGTGGGGATGTAATTAGATGTATCAGTGCTTTGTGTTCTTCTGACTCCAGATGTCACACTGCCTACTCACTTGAAAATGACTGACCTGACTGTACAAGGGGACAGGATTTCTCTCATCTCATGGTCTTGTCTCTGAGTTGTAAAGCTCCTCAGAAGGAGCGGTCTGCACATTCCTATTTAGTGTTTCCAAAGATGTAATGATAAAATTAATCCTGAAACAGTATTGGTGCAGTGCATTGGTTTAATAAGGCCCTTGTGCATACAGTGTGTTCTAGAACCTTCTAAGCCCTCAGAGTTAAGAGAGGCATTGTTACAACCACTTCCAGTTTGCAAAAGAAAAAACAGAATTAAGTCATGTGTCATATTCTCCATCTCTTCAGCTAGCCTCTGAGAAAGCCAGGACTAGCAACAAGCTTTCTCTGATGCTTTTTTCTCAGTACCCAAACATGTCCAAGTGAGCCCACTCTACCAGGAGACTAGAGTGCCAATTTAGCATCCAAACAAGGACATTGTCAGTGGGGTGTGTTTTGGTTTTTTGATTGATAAAAGACAGTGACAAATTGGTCATGGTCATTCATACCTATAATCCCACTATTTGCAAGACTGAGGCAGACTGACAGAGATGAAAGGAAAATTCAGGCAGGAAGGATAACTCGTGAGTTTGAGGCTTGGATACAATAGGGAGTCATCCCCATTTTTCTATACAGTGCGCTCAGATCTTTTCTCTCTTCCTCAGTTTCTCTAAACTCTAATTCAAATGGACCTTCCTCTGGGAAGCAGTTCCCAAGGAACCAGTCTGAAGTCCCCCCGTGTCCTCTGTGCCCTCACTCACATCTTCCTATGGGATGAAGAAGCCAGAAACGTGTGTTAAATGTTCAGTATATATTCAAGGTGACAGCATTTGACTGTCACTTAGAACTGTTTCGAGTTGGGCTCTTTCTATAGCCCAGGCTATCCTTCATCTCATAGCAATTCTCCTGCCCCAGTCTTCCAAATGGTAGGATTATAGGTATGACTGGCCATGCCAACTTATTGTCATTATTTTTTTAAATCAATCAATAAACACTGATTTCATGGGCATCCTGGTTATATAGTGAGACCCCTGCTTCAAAATCAAAACCAAATCAACCCCCTCAAAACAAAAGCCTATTAAAAACTAAAAGCACAATTATGGAATTTTAATTCTTTTGAAAAAACTCAATATGTATGTGTTAATAATTATGTGTGTGTGTGTGTGTGTGTGTGTGTTGGTGGGGGGCACACAGGTGCCACAAGCGTGCAAGCGGAGGTCAGGGGACCACTCTCAAGAGTCAGTTCTTTCCTTCCACCACGTGGGTCCTAGGGATCGAACCTAGGCTATCAGGCTTAGTTAGTGGCAAGCACCTTTGTGCTCTGAGCCATTTCACTGGCCCAGAATTTGTTTTTGGGATAAAGTCTCACTATAGAGCCTTGGCTGGCCTGAGATTTGATATGTAGACCAGGCTGGCCTCAAACTCAGAGATCCTAGGATCAAAGGCATGTATTACTACACCTGGCAGAAATTTTGCTATTAATATCAGAAAAGGTATCTATTGTTTTAAGTGATAACAAGCCCATGATTTTTTTTTTAAAGAAAAAGCATTTATTACTTTTACCTCATGTAACATAATGCATTTCAACATTTTAGACAATATGGGTAAACAAAAGACAACAAACAGGTCCACCCAGAGGTAACCAGAGTTCATATTTGTTAAGCATCAAGCCCCTTTCCCATGCATATGTCTAAACAAAGGTTTTTAATTTCACACATTTAGTTTTGACGATTTTTACAAATATCTTTTCTGGCATTTGCCACATACCTGTGAAGTTATTTTAAATAGTTATACAGTATTCCTGTTGGAAATTTACGTTTCTCATTTTCCCCATTAAAGTGTAAAGAGATGGGCTTCTGCGTGTCCACATTCCAGCTAGCTCATTAGGCTTTGGTTAAAAGTACAGTGTGTAACCAACATCACAACTCACGTTGACAACATTCCTAGTCTCCCGTGGCTATTTAGGGGTAAATCTTGCCCCGTGCCTGCTTTACACGGTCTGGTTTTTATCAACCTTCGTTTCTCGACAGGTCATCTGAAGAGACGCACACAATGGTTGGTGTGTTGCACACCTGGCTGTGCTGAGCGCATTTCTGAGGTTTATCTGGGTCATGGCGTGGCCACTTGTTGGTTCTTGAGCTGTTTTCTCTTCTGTTAATTTGTAGTTCTCTGTTTCAAAGCCCATGCCCACTTTTCCACTGTGGTAGGAAGGATTTCACGGGGAAAGGAACAGTCAGCCTCAGACTAAGCAGGGTTCTAGCGGCACTGGGAAGGACGACGCTGTCTTTAGTTTCCAAATCCAGACGTCAGTACATGTCTCTCGTTCTGGCCTGGGCTCTGTGCGTGTATGGCACTGATGAATAATTAAGATTATTTGAATCAAGTTTTAGTTTCCCCTCTTCTAAGAATGACACGAATTTCCAATTTGTTTTCTAAAATACTTAACCCTTTAAAGCTGATCTTAGCTTTAATAGAAACATTCTTTACTGAAGGAGGCAGAATGTAAATAAATAAGTGGTACCTTACTTAAATGTTACCTGGGAAGCTGGCTTCACGAACCAAGAGCCCTGTAAATTCCTCATCCCTCAGATTAAGAGGAATCACTGTTTGCAAATTAGTAGTCTGTAAAGACTAAAAAGAAAAAAAAAGGGGGGGGCAGGTGTGGTGGCACACACCTGGAATCCTAGCACTCTGGAGCCAGAGGCAGGAGCATTGCTACAAGTGAGGCCAGATAGGGCCACACAGCCGGACTCTGCACAAATAGTAAAAAAAAAAAAAAAAAAAAAAAAAAAAAGTTACAGCTTGTAAGACTCATCCCCAGGCACAAACTCTCCAACCTGAAAAAGAAAAATGGTCTACTTGAATCCCAAATTAACCATCACTAGATTGGCACCTAATCTGGCCCTTCCAGAAATAAAAGCTTGGGTTTGGTAAAAGTTCTTGGCCAGGTGGTGGTGGTGCATGCCTTTAATCCCAGCACTTGGGAGGCAGAGGCTGCAGATTTCTGATTTAAGGAGCGAGTTCCAGGACAGCCAGGGCTGCACAGAGAAACTCTGTCTCAGAAAAAGAATTAGCTCTCCGGGTCACACAGAACTCAGGTGTGGGCCCACTACTACTTCTCTAGATTCTTACATTCCCTGGCTGTCCCCAGTGGCCTGTGTCTTCAAGCACAGCCAAATCAGGGTTCCTCATTTGTATGAGCTCCTTCCTAGCTGAGACTTCACATTCTGTGTTGTTCCCTAAGGAGGCAACTCTAAACTGTGTAGGGTGTCAGCTGGTGGAAAACCTGGACCTGTCCTTGTAACCAAAGGTCTTTCTCAGCTAGGCATGGTAAAGCCTTCCCTGTGCTCGTGACATTTGGGAGGGGTAGGGGGAGGATGCAAAGTTCTAGGTCATCCTTGGCTATGTAGTGAGTTCAAAGCCAGGAGAACCTGCAAGAGTCTAAATAATAATAACGATGATAATAATAATATATTAAAAGGTATCTATCTTATCTGTACTAAAGATTCATAGTAGGCAGGCACCTTCCATTGTAGCAGTGTGTATACATATTTCTACAAACCTTTGCCATGATTTATCTTAGACATTGCTTAAGGGAAAATTTGTTATACAAATAATAAAGCAACATGGGAAGTGATTCACCCGGAACTCCATCCTCTCCACAGGTCATTTGTTCTTCTATGGGACCTTCTGGTTTTGTACAGATAATTTAAGTGCTATAATTAACCTGGGATGGGGGAGCGTTTTACACAGAAAGACACAACTCACTTCAGGAAGCCCCACTAATCGCATTGGGCTTCTTCACTCAGCTCCTCAAATTACATGCCACAGCACTCCACAGAGACAGAGCGCCAAGAGGGCAGAAGCCGGCCACTTCCTGGCACCTAAGGAAGGTGACTCAGTTGCTGGGTCAGAAGGGTGGACAAAGGATGCTGAACTGCCAGGCCACACCTTGCCTGTTCACCACAGCATGCTGAGTGCTTAACACAAGGTCAGGCATTCGGTAAGTACTTAAGTATTGAATGATTAATCTGGAAACTGACTGACCCAATTTTTTTTCTTTCTGTAATGCTGGGATCAAACTCAGGACCTCATGTTTGCTAGGCAAACGTTGTACCACTAAGCTGCACCTCCAGTCCCCGCATTATTTTGGGGGAGGAGTATGTAAGAAAATTCTAGATAATAGCATCTAATATGACTTTCCGTTTAAGTGGAATCTTGACTAATTAAACAAGCGCATCCTGAGGCCTGCTATGACTCAACACTACTAGACTGGGATGGAGAGTCAGAGGGGGAATGTAGAGTGGAGCCTCCTCATTCCTACTCTGGGACTAGACTATGAGGCATAGTCTGAGATAAACAGAGTGGCATTTTTAATTTTTAAAACAGTCTTAACTTTTCAAAGAATTGGGAAATCAAGAAAAAATGATATTTGGTGGGGGCAAAAAGTATTTTTACTTAAAGAAGCCAGAAAATTAGGGTCCTTTATTAGCTTAAAAAGTTTTGGAAATTATGACTTTTCCAGAGCTTTAGGCCAGAAACTGGGCAACACTTACCTAAAGAGCCACAGTTTATGGGGATGGTCACCTTAGATTTCAGTTAATGTGATATATGCCTTCCTAGAAGATCAGGACTTTAAGGAAAACTTCTGACATGAGACACAGGCACAGTCACTTGAGAAATGTGGAACCTAGCTGCCTCTGCCTGTGGCCAGCGCTAGGAGGCCATAGTATTTCCTAGCCAAATTCTACTAAACAAAATCCCAGAGATACTTTTCTTCAAAATAATTTTGATTTAATTTCTTTTCTCTTTCTATAAAAAGGACAAATCATATATCAGAGAATACTGTTTGGATTCTGAGGTTCCCATCAGAACTGTTTTACAATATGTGTTTATACAATCTTAAGTGAAGTTGGCGGCGGGACTGCGAAAGTGGGCCACCCGGGTTAGCGTGTGTGACATCAGGGATTCATTTCACTTTGGATCACAGACTAGTGACACACTATTGTTAGGCACCAACTAGACTTGGATTTGTTTTTTGGACATTCAAGTTGATAGGAAGTCAAGTTAAACACAAAACCCAAAGCACCACCAACTTCTAAAAAGCAACATGTCAATACTGGGTAAGGAAAACACACAGCATGATATTCTCCGCTGTTATCAACTGTGGGGGTTTCAGTGAGAAGTCTCCCCATGGGCTTATGAGTCTGAGCACTTGATCCTCAGCTGGTTTGGGGACCCATTGTTTAGGGAGGTTCTGGAACTTTCAGCAAATGAGGCATGGCTGGAGAAGGTGCATCCCTGGGTGTGGGCTGTGAGCTCACACCTCTCCACACTCAGTGGTTGCACTCGTTTCCCTGTGTGCAGATGAAATGTGATTTGCCAGCTCTGCTCACATGCCTTCCTGGCCATCATGGACTCCCTCTTTGGTACTGTAAGCCAAAATAGACTCCTGCTTTGGGTCATAGTATTTTATCATGGTAACAGAAACAAAGCGAAACACTATTACATCAATGAATGTAAACATTTGACATGTTGAATATTCATATTTAAAGAAATTAAAATTTTGAAAAGTTTATAGAATCTGTTCATAGCACCCAGTGTATGACTAGTTACATCTCATATTAATCAATTATGCTTTCTGTCCAAGAGCTATAGGAGTTAAATACTTTAGTGATAATAAGGAAGAGGAAATAATAGCATAAAGAAGCAATTAAGTGTCACAAAATATGTTTTAGAGGAAACCTGCCCCAATAAAAGGAAATGCATGTAACATATCATTCTAGTTGTTGGTGAGCGCAGTGAACATAATGTTGGGGCGTAGAAGGACCAATTGAAAATGGTCCTTCACCTCTGGACAGTTCCTCTTCCTCTGCTCCAACAGTCCCCAGCACTGCCCTGAGTGCCAGTGAACACACTCTCTCTTCACTGGATCAAAGTCCCTTTAGGACGTGCATGCTGTCCGACACGTCTTTAAGCTCCTCCAAAGGAATGCACATCGCTGACTACTCAGTTATTTACACAGAACAATTATGGGAACGATAATGAAAAACACACTAACGTTTTCTTGGTAAGTTTCAAGTAGAATCGGACAACAGGCCCTCTGCTGCAGCCAGCAGCTGCCGACATTTCTACGACACATTTAATGTAGATGCAGTATTTCCCTGAAGACACATTTAGTCCTATTTAGTCCATTCCCTTCCAATGGCACATTTAGTCCTATTCCAAGCACACTTTCGGAGTGTGCCAACGGCAGTGACTTGGCATGATCACCCACAGGTATAAAACTTTTCTCCATTTTTCCCTTTCTGGTTTAATATTAGCATAGCCCAAATAGATCCATAGGATTTATTTCTATGGGAGATCTCTCTAAACAACGCCTTTAAAATTTTAGTGTCCTTGGCTGGGGGTTAAAGAAGTTAAATCCAAAGGCTAACCACATCAGAGCAAAAAGTGAAAGCAGTTTAATTAGAAAGTTCAAAGAGACGAGAGCAGAGAGAAAGTCAGATTAACTGCGTGTGAGTTCATATGGAGTCACTCTCATAAGCCAGGACACTCGCACTCATGCAGAGTCTGACTAAGCCAAGTGACAGGCAGAGGAGTCTCATGAAGAGACTAAGGAGCTGTCTAACAGGGCATTAGGAGGTCTAAACGAGCAAATCTCTTTAAGAAAACAAAAGCATAAATCCATATTCTTTTTTGTTCGGAGAGCAGCATCCCTTGCCATATTCCTTTTATCTATGAAATAGGCAAAAACACATCCAGTCATCCTTGATTGTTAAAGCATAACACATCTCTGATGTGCTAAAGCATTCAGGAATGCCTTTGGGGAAAAAGCAATGAAAATTGTTTCTAAAGTTCTCAAAGACAAAATAAACTACTACGAATAGACAGAGATTAAGTCGGGAACATCTCTTAAAGCACCTCTTTACAGAAAGTGACTCTGCAGTCTGAGGTTCCAGGGTCCCCCGAGCACAAAGGCATTTGCCCCTGCAACATGACTTCTACAGCAGTTTCTGCTAGCCAGAGCTTTTGAGACCAGCTCCATGATGAATGTGCCGAGGTTCAAAGTTCGGGCTATTAGCTGGATATTAAGGTTTATAGAAATGAAATGACATAATGTCTGAGATTGGTTTTTAAATATGTCAGTAGAAAAGAAAAAGGCAGGAGGGAGCAGGTGAAGCAAATTCAGCTAAGTCTGTAATTACTAGACTCAGGGATGGGTGTACAGGAGTTTTCCATACTATTCTGTTTGTGTATGTGCTCGACAGTGCTCATAACGAGACTTTAAAGTGTTAGGAATTACAGCTTCTTATAAACAGGCCTGTAACTCCAACAGGACGTTAAACTATGCTGAAAGAAATTAAAGCTGGTCTTAAATCTGGAGCTCCTCACTAGATTTATAAAAACCATTTCACCTGTGTTTCCCCCCCCCCCCCCCACAAAGGAAGGACATGACACAAACCTGCACACTGTTCTGGGAAGTGGAATCAGGATGCATTTTAAACAATCTAGCCCCAAATTAGAGAGCTCTAAATGTTAGTAGGTGGGGGTGGAACACAGACCGTGTTACATGGAAGACAGACATCTGGATTCTGGTTCAGCTTTTAGTTCAGAAGGGAAATGGGATGTTAACTCTAAGAACCTGGGTTTCTCAATCTTCTTGTCAGACACAAAGTTTTCTTGGGGAGACCTAACTTTTCCCTTCCCGTTATAGGAGCAGTAGATGGTGTCTGCTCCTGGAGGTCAGACCTGAACCAGAATGACTAGTCCCTTTCTCTTCTGCAGAGCCTCATACACTACCCCTCTCTGCTCACGCTTTCTCCGTTGGGCTTCATGACAGTCCATGCTATTCTCGAGGGCACGAGAAGTAAGAGTCCCCTAGGTCTATGAGGACAACCGCTTTTGTTATGTGCAAGATCTGGCTTGGGAACTGTAACCTCAATCTAGGTCCCTGGAACTGGATTAGAATTAAGAGTCAGATGGAAACAAACTGTGCCCAAGTTTATCTGACACATGTTTTCTTTTGATGTCTTGAGACAGGCTTTATATAGTCAGGCTGGTTTCAAACTGGCCACGAAACTGAGGATGACCTAAACCCCGGATCCTCTTACCCCACCACCTAAGTGCTCACCGACACGTACCAACTGCCCCTCTGGCCTTATTTTACATGCATTTTCTGGTGGACGGATACTATTTAAAACTTTTTTGTTCTTCAGATTAAGTATTTAGTTAGGAATTCAGTCAATTAATAATGATGCCATGGAAACTTCTTTTAAAATGAGGTATTTGTTTTACTGTTTGAAACAGCAGAGGTTTGAGTAAACTGTAGAAAAGTCCAGCAAGTAAGAAACTACAAGAGAGTACATTGAAACAGAACCAGGGTCTGGCCACAGGCCGCCTCGACCCAAGACCCCTGAGATTCCTTGCTGTAGGCAAAACATACCCACCTACCTTCTACTTATCAACAGAAAAATCAGTATGACTCCTTCTGTATTTCTACTTGGCTGCATGAGAATGGGGGTCACTGAGAAAAGCAGAAGGCTCAGACCATCCGATCACTCCCTCCCTGCTCCAGTACAAAAATAGTTATCAGCAGACCATCATTCCCTTGCTCTCAGTTATCTTAGGAAAACACTTAGAATTACAGCAATGACAGCATTTTCAAGTTCTTTTATGCAGAACCGTTGCCAAGGTTCAGAATACCATGAGAAATCTCGAGAAAACAGTTTTCACATGAAGAACTGAGCAATCAGGTTTGCCAGGCCCAAAATGATGATAAAAACGTGAAAGACTAATTTAGGCCATGTCAGACGCTCTTCTTGGTGGAGGGAAATTATATAGATGAGAGAAGGGTATATGAACACGAAAGCCAGGCCACACGCTGCTCCTGAGTACCTGCAGAATGAAAACTTTCTGGGTTAATGGTCGTGCTGTATTTTGGATGACTTATAATTAAGGTAAATACAGTATAATTTAAACTGTGCTCAGTCTCATTTTGCAACAAAATTTGTCATTTGTTACTGACATTTGAGTTTAAAACTTGTTAGACTTTTAAATTAATAAAAAATATTATTTCCTGCTTGTCTTTATAATATCTGGATGGCAAACAGTTTTTATTCATTCCTTAAATCTCAGACACATCTGGAGACAGACTTTTATCTTTGATCTTTTTTTGAGACAGGCTCTCACGTAGACCAAGCTAGCTTTGAACTTGTTATATAGCTCAGAATGACCTTGACTTCTGATCCTCCTGCCTCTACTTCTTAAGTGTGGGCATTTCAAACCCACAACACCACACTTGTTTATGAGGTGCTGGAGATGGAACTCAGGGCCTTGTGCATGCTAGGCAAGTTCTCTACCAAATGAACTATATCCCCCATCTCCATTTTTGACCTTTATAAAGTCATTCAGGGTTTGTGAGGGATTGGTAGCATCTGTGTATGAATGAGAAAAAAGGAATTCATTCAGTGTAATTATCAAGGAACACAAAAATTCTTCAAGTTTTGACAGAGAAACAGGCAATTCCCCATTTTCTCAAGGAATACTTTAACCGGGACTTTTAAGTCCATTATATTACGTAGGAACCACATAACACTCTCTCTCACAGACACCACAGAACACTCTCTCCCACAGACATCACATAACTGTGGTGGTTTGAAAGAAAATGGCCCCCAAAGAGAGTGGCACTACGAGGGGGTGTGGCCTTGTTGGAGTAGGTGTGGTCTTGGTGGAGGAAGTGTGTCACTGTGGAGGAGGGTTTTGAGGTCTCATATAGGCTCAAGTCACGTCCAGTGAGAATTGCCTGCCTATCAAGATGTAGGACTCTCAGCTTCAGCAACATGTCTGCCTGCACACAACCATGTCCCACCATGATGATAAGGGACTAAACCTCTGAAAATGTAAGCCACCTCAGTCAAATGTTTTTCTTTTATAAGAGTTGCGGTGGCCAGGCGGTGGTGGCGCACGCCTTTAATCCCAGCACTCGGGAGGCAGAGCCAGGCGGATCTCTGTGAGTTCGAGGCCAGCCTGGGCTACCAAGTGAGTTCCAGGAAAGATGCAAAGCTACACAGAGAAACCCTGTCTCGAAAAACCAAAACAAAAAAAAAAAAAAAAAAAAAGAAAAAAAAAAAAAAGAGTTGCGGTGGTCATGGTGTCTTTTCATAGCAATAGAAACCATAACTAAAACAATAACACTGTCTCCCACAGGCACACAGAACACTGCCCCCCACAGACACACAGAACACTGTCCCCCACAGACACACGGAACACTGTCCCCACAGGCACACAGAACATTGTCACCCACAGGCACCACTTTCTTCTTTTATTGCTTGCTACCTTCTTAGGAAAAATTCTTAACAAGAGTGACTCAATCTGATGTCTAAATCAAGGAAGACATCAGATCATTTTGAAGGCATTTCACTCAGTCTGCTGTTCATATCGAGGAAGGCCTCAGATTATTCTGAACACATTTCTAGCGACAGTATGATCAACCATCTTTTTTTTTTCTTTTTTCTTTTTTTTTTGAAAGGACATTAAGAAAGAGCCATCTTGGATCTAAACTCTTGCTTTTTGAATCTCTTTTCTTTTTGAGCAGAAACGTATTAAGAGTTAGACAGACGTGGTGTTGACATAAAGGACTTCCTGGGCGCACCTAAGGAGTAATGTATATTGAAAATAACATTTATTTCAGATAAAAGCAACACAATGGAAAATGAGAAAAATAAAGAGAAAGGTAGCTGCGGGACAAGGGGGCTCCTAGAGCTCCTTCTCAGAGATCAGCAAAATGGAATTTAATAAGTACCTAACTAACAGCAGAAAGTATACTTGAACATGACCAGTATGAAACACTTCCAGAAAATTCGTTCAGTTAAAGCATCAACAGCAACAACGACAACAGAGCATGTGTGTACAGTGTACCTTATGATCCCTCCTATGTTTGGGTAGAAACAGGCCATGGTCACTCCAGCTCCCACAATAACTAAATTAAGAATCAGCACGTGGAAAATGCTAGAAGGTAAAAGAGAATTTATATGAAAGAAAAGATATAAAACAGGTAAGTTATAATCAATTTTTAGGACAATTAAAATTTATTCTTTTTTCTCTTCTTTTTTTTTTTGTTTTTTGTTTTTTGTTTTTCGAGACAGGGTTTCTCTGTGTAACAGCCCTGGCTGTCCTGGAACTCACTCTGTAGCCCAGGCTGGCCTGGAACTCACAGAGATCTCTGCCTGCCTCTACCTCCCGAGTGTTGGGATTAAAGCTGTGCGCTACCACCACCTGGCTAAAATTCATTCTTAACACCTTTAAAATGATTGTCTTTACTTTGTCAACAAAACTGAAATATACTACTCAATGCTGGTAAATAGAAAGTGAAATTGGCCTTTTTATCTAATTCTACAAAAAAATTTCTTAGGTGCAAACTAGTAGTATGCACCAAAGTACACATTTTATCTATAATTTTACTTGGAATATCTTGAGAAAACAAAACCATGAAAAAAACCTATTAAAGTACTTATAAAAAATAAGAAGACTGTAGATCAAGGAAATCAAGTTTATCTGACAGAATATAGTAAAAATTATTAAAAATAACACCATTATTTATGTAAATAATCAAGAATTATCCAAACAATTTGGAAAAAAAGCTAGTTGAATTTTCACTAAACAAGAAAATCAAAGAAAAAAGTAGAGGGTAGGAAGGTATGGCAGAGAATATTGTCAATGTATGAAAAAGTAAGGAAAATTATTTATGCTGGTAGGTAATTATCATACATCTTGGTAAGTTACAGAGATATTAGGTGTCAAGATGTTATTATTCACCTAGAATTTCAACCTTCAACTTGCTGGACCTTTTGTTTTACTAGGAGAAAAACTTTTGTTTATTTTCCAAAGCAGCAGCTGGGTCTCCAAGTGTGACCACGAATTCCGTTTCGGGAAGCCTTTGAGGTAAACACTGTTCTCCTAACAGTACAAGACCCGGCATGCTCTACAAAAGCAACACAGAAGGGCAAAGGCAGCTAGTTGTGTTCTATGATGGAGTGTTCATTGCCAACACTTTCAAGAGAAAATAAAACAGGAGAAAATACTTATTAACTTTGTCCATGAGAGGGGTGGGGGTATGACTCAGTGGGGCATTTACCTAACATGCTCCAGGCCCTGGGTTCGATTTCTACCACCCATGGGTGAAAGGAGCAAAGCTTAGTGTATTGGATCTCATCCTTGGAGTGTGTATCTTTTTAATGTTCTATGTGGTCAAATGGGAAGCAATCAAGCACACCTGCACACTCAAGTACACGGATGTCTTGAGGAAAGGCAGCTGCCAGCAGAGCTGGACCAAACTATCTGACAGGCTCAACAAACGCTACCATTTCTGGAAATGCAGCCAAAACAGCAGCCATCCACACTTGTTGATGATGAACTGACATTTCCTATAAATGAATGTTGACGAGCTTGCCATTTAAGGAAAACAACAGGCAGTATTCATTGCTAATAGTAACAACTAAGTTTTCAAATAAAAACTAGGATTTTGGAGAACTTGGCACTTGCCACTGTGAATTTGATGGCTTTCCAGAATGTAAAGACTTTTTGGGATGAAACTGTTAGTGATATTAACGGCTGTGAGTTTTAGTGATGTATAAAGAAGTGTGTGAACATTGGAGAGACCTACAGAACTCCGGGAACCAATATTGACCAAGTATGATGTCATAAACTCATTCAGGGACTGAGAAGCACAAAGCAAGGGAACTCAGTGGGTTTTAAGGCAGCCAGCTTCCAACTGTACAGTGTGGACAAGGAGCTATGCTGTGTCCAGTCCCAACCAGCTTCCAACTGTACAGTGCAGACAAGGAGCTACACTGGGTCAAGTCCCTCATGGCACCAAAGATGAGGAACATCCACAATTGTCTGACAAGCTATAAAAGATCCCTCTTCTTCTCCAGCTCTAATCTATATGAGGCTGAATTTTCTTCACATATCTAAATGAAAGGATAGTACGCAGACAATGCAGAAACACAGACTTCAACTGTCAACCAGAAAGCAGACATGAAAGAGTTTTTAATTGTACAACAATGTTCCAGGGAGCCGGGCGGCGGTGGCGCACGCCTTTAATCCCAGCACTTGGGAGGCAGAGGCAGGTGGATCTCTGTGAGTTCGAGGCCAGCCTGGTCTACAGAGCAAGATCCAGGAAGGCGCAAAGCTACACAGAGAAACCCTGTCTCAAAAAACCAAAAAAAAATCCAACCCCCCCCCAAAAAAAAACAAAAAACACAAAAAAACAAAAAACAAAAAACCATAATGTTCCAGGGAATCAGTTATTTTTCATAAAAATATTATTCATGTTAACAAGTAATGGTTTTATTTATAATTTTTTGAGGGGAGTGCCAAGTTCTCAAGAATGATGCATTTGTTTTCCAGGTTGGCCTCACCCTTGAGGTTCTCCTGCCCCTTCCACCTAGGTGGGTGGAATTACAGGTGTGCCTTTCTGCATAGATTGTTTTAAGGAATCAATAAATACCCTAAAATTTTTAGTTTTAATTTTTTACATTAAATATTGATAATGTACCTTTGAAAATGAAAGCTCCTGGTAATACTCAATAAAACTGAGGAGTATAAAGAAGTCTGGAGTTCAAAAAATCATGCACCATCATGTAGGGCAATGGCAGTGTGTTCTTGTCACATGTAGGGAAGAAAAAAATGTGAACACAAAAGGGAGATCTCAGACTTTTTTCCAAGAAGAAAAACCACTCTAATGGCCACCATTAAAATAGTGGAAAAAAGGAAAACAAAAAAAAGCTAGGCAGTGGTCTGTAACCCCAGCACTCGGGAGGCAGAGGCAGGTGGATCTCTGAGTTTGAGGCCAGCCTGGTCTACATAGTGAGTTCCAGGACAGCCAGGGTTGTTACACAGAGAAACCCTGTCTGGAAAAAAAACAATGAAAACGAAACAAAAAATGGCCAAAGACAGGAGTGATGCATTAGCCCGGAAATATGTCATCAATGACTTCACTGGGTTGTTTTAGTTTGGTGAAATAAATACAGTAGAGTCAATGGAGTAGCAAACAGAAACTTGGTATTTTCTGAACTCCAATAGATTAGCAGTGTTAGAACTGTAGCTTGTTACCCACTAATGTACAAGAGGACATTGTATCAATGTATCAAGAATACCTAGTAGCTCTTGATTTGAAATATTTCATGAGGGGACAGACTACAAACAGGAACTGTTTGTTTAATATTGCTTAAGAGTTAAAGTCTTTTTTGGTATGTTATTATAAATATAATGTTTTCCTATATTGTATTAATAAGTCTTTTTCCTTTAAAATATGTATTCCATTCACACCTATAATCCCACCATTTGGAAGGCTGAGGCAGGATCATGAATTCCATACTAGCTCTGGCCACATAGTAATACCCTCTCTCAAACACCTACCCTTTCAAAGCTAATTTATTCCCAATGAAATAAGGCTAGGTACGTATGTAATATTTACTGTAAGGGTTAATCAGGGGACTGTGAGAAATCTTCAGGAACTCCTGGAAACACAGTGATGTTACGTGGAAATTTCTCTTGGGTAAGGGTAACTACCTGAACAGATCTTATTCAAAAGGGTGCACAATTACTCTAGACCCATTAAGAGGCTAAAATTCCCATAGCGATTTAAATTTGTTTTATATGAAATAAGAATTTAAACTCATTCTATGTCTCACCTTCAATTTCTACACAACTTGGCATTTCTATAGGAATGTACAGCTATTAATAAACATGAATGTATTAATATCAGTAATTAAGAGCATTGGTTGTCTTGAGCACCGCAGCAACATAGGTTCTAAGTGCCAACACCTCTTAGCAAGGTGCACTTAGGAGCAGTTAAATCCTACATAGATAATAATAGGCATCAGGGCTAACTGACTGTCCTGGAAAGGATGGACACCAGATTGTCCCGGGCAAGGGAGTGGCATCTCTATTTAAAGCTCTTCTGGGAAAAGGACCCTGTGATCTATTTTTAGTAACCATTTTCATTAGGCATTTTTTTTAATAGCGAAAGGATCAGTCAGACTTTAAACTGACTGTTTGCACAGTCATTTGTCACTTGGCACATCTTGCTGGTCAAGAGAAGAACCCTTACCTCGGATAAATGTCACCGAAGATATGGCCCAAGAGCTGAACACGAGCCAAGTAGCCTAAGAGTGGGTAGACGGTCATCATCTGGAACAGCAGGAATATCCTTGCAATGAAGGACAAGGTGTCCCCGCTAGGGAAGTTGTCTAAGAAGTTCTAATCCAAGAAAGACAACGGAGTCATGTCAACACTCAATGCAGTACTTTCAATTCACCACATTTTCTGCTTACTGTGAACACAGGCAATACCCAAATAGCGGTTTATGAACTGATGCCAACTATTTGTCAAGAGGTGAGTACAGAAAACAAAATTACATATTTAGAAACTGATAAAACACCAGCACTGGCATATTCTGTTTTATAAAGATTCTGGTCTAAAAATGACTCAACATTCAAACAATAAAGAAAACTTCGTTCTTCACCGCAGACGGTGCAGGAAACACAGCTCTAAAGAGCTCATATGCAATAAGTGAATTTGTTCCTGATTTATTTAAATGGCAAATTCAATCCCATGACATTGTATCTTCACTATATAGCTCTCTTGCTTTTCCTCCAGCGACACTGCAGCACTTCCAAGAGTGTGCACGGTGAGAGTGCACCTGCTACCATCAATGCCTGCCGGCCAGCACTAAGTAGAAAGGAGCTACTTTGACACTTTGCCTTGTTATTTTCATTTCAGTCTGGGATCCTAAAAAGTTAATAACTCAGAATTACATTTGCCCTTTCAACTATGAATACCACAAATATTCCTATTCCCAGGGGAGTTGGCTTTATGTGGGATTATTCACATTAGGGAAAATTCAGCAAACACTTGGCTTCCAAAGAACGTCCACAAATAACAAGATGAAGAGGGGAACATTTCCAGCTATCAACGGCAGCAGCTCTGTCTCCTTGCTATCAACACTGCTGAAATACACCTTATAACTGGCTTAAAATGCAATCACTGGACTCCTAGAGGGGTTTCCTCTGACTAGAAAATCACCAGTGAAATGCTGTTCTTCATGAGAAATTCTTTAATACCCAAGATGTTACTATTTCTAAGTTTCACTCCAACTGCTTAGCGAAGGATTTCTCTCTTACTGTTTCTGATTCTCACTTTTTTTTTTTTTTTTTGAGACAGGGTTTCACTGTGTAGCTTTGCGCCTTTCCTGGAGCTCACTTGGTAGCCCAGGCTGGCCTCGAACTCACAGAGATCCGCCTGGCTCTGCCTCCCGAGTGCTGGGATTAAAGGCGTGCGCCACCACCGCCCGGCCTGATTCTCACTTTTTAATAGCTAAATCATCTGCTTTGTTTTGCTGCTTTTTACTCAGTCTCTAAACAAGAGTCCTATCTGTTCTTAAAGACCAATGAATTAAAACCGGTTCACCCTGGACATTCCCACAAGTAAGCTTTGGGAAATCAGGGACTTCAGTGGCTTCTCGGTGGAGGTTTTAGGAATCCATGTGAACACTGGTAACAGTGATCTATCCAAAGAGAAATGTGTGCACATAGGAGTGGTAACTCGAGCATTACAAGCTGCAGAGTATGCAGAACCTTATTCCAGAATCCATCAAATGGAGCCTGCATGTATTGTGTTACTTGAAGCAAGAGAAAATCGAAACTTGGGAAAGATGGGGAAGGTAGAGGTGGCATACAAATCCAGGCCTGACTGATCTTGCTCCTGTATCATTCGCCCTGCTCCACATACAAAGTCACACAAGTGCGCACGGTGCCTTACCTGCTCAATACAATCTTTGGATAATGGGGGTGAAGGAAACGAGGCAAAGACCAGGAAGCCGATATAGAGGTACGTCAGTGTCACCAGCATATATGCAATGCACAGGTCTCTCACCTGCGCATGAGCAGAATAAAGTGCTCACTCAATACGAAGACATCACAGTACATCTATTCAAACACACTAAGCAAGGAGTCCAGCAAATAAACCTACATTTATATTTTTATTTTATATGTGTCTACATACTTCCTAATTTTCACAGACTGCAATATATATATATACACATACATATATACATATATATTTAATTACTCTGATAGTTTGGTTTTTTTTAACTTGTCTGGAGTATGTAGACTACTAAACTACTTGTTAAAAGACTTTGGGAGCTAATATAAACTGTGGTTTAACACGATTGAAGTTCTAATTTAATTTCAAAAGGTAACATTTGCCAAATTAAAAAATACTTTATTATAATAATAAAGACAACAAGAAAGTATAAGCCACTTTTGGTTTGACCTATGAAATTTAAAAAATTCTTTCTTAGTAAATTAGCTTATATCATCAAAGTATTCGTAGGCAACAGGAGTGGAACATATGAAAATATATTTAATAAAGAAGGGACACTAGTTAAAGAGTAGACAAGTACACATTAAGGACAAGCTTTAAAAACTTAAACAGTAAATAAAAGGACATTTAAAAAGCAGCTGGTCAAAGAGCTGTCCAAGGCTATTACTGGAATCAGCAAACAAACCCAGATTATTAAATAAAGCAGCCTGCTTTCTTCCACTGCCGTTCCCACCCTCCCAGTCCAGGCAAAATAAAAAGCTCCAAGAGACTGAAAGCAGCCAGCTGTTAGATCCAAACAGAGCAGATTCCACAGCCTGCACATTGTCTCCATTACCACTTAAGCTGGAGCCAAACAATTCAACGCGACTAAATTGTAGCAACAGGCCTATTCATTTTAGATAGAAACTACATGAAAGCTAGGAAAACAGATTAGAAAAAAATTATATGCAGTTTTTAAGTTTGATAACTTAGTAAGAATGTTCAGATCCTTGGCATTAGGGAACATTTTGGATTTTTCTGGATGACTCCTAAAGTGGGGTGAAGCAACAGCAGTGTTTTATAAACTTGAGATTCATAAATCTGGCTGAAAGGCAAACAAGAACTTATGAGAAATCTTAAGGTCAGGTCTAAACTGCCATTCAGTTTGAAAACAAACGAGGGATTCAGTATCAGAAATGAGATAGTGGGTAGGCCTCTGGAGCTAGAGGCTTATGCAAATTGGTCCCAGCCCTTCCAAATCTCTGTGAGAGCTTACTGTCTAGGAAGGGGCTTCGGAATCTTTTCTCTTTAGTTCATGAAGCTCTAGGGCCCAGGTCAGCTAGAATTTGGTTTCCCCTGGCATTGTGTCACACTTTTGTGTGGGATGAGCAAAAACAAATTGAGAAATGTCTATTTTCATATCAAAAAGTAGTTGGCTTCAATTACAACATTTCAAAGGCATTCCAGTCTCCACCTACTCAAGCTGGCTCAAGAATTAAGACAGCCTCATTTAAAAAGTGATTTATTATTTTTATGTGTGTGTGTGTGTGTGTGTGTGTGTGTGTGTGTGTGTGTGTGTGT
>CABHPR010045126.1:0-15350 GCA_902168415.1 Peromyscus melanophrys
TGTGTGTGTGTGTGTGTGTGTGTGTGTGTGTGTGTGTGTGTGTGTGTAAGAGTTTAATTACCCCATTGTATGCCCTATCCCATTTAAGATCAAATTTTGTAGGGTTAAGTTTACCAGAAAAACACAGGACACCCAGTCACAGTTGAATATTAGATAAAGAATAAGTCATTTATTTAGCATAACTTTGTTCCAGATATTTCACAGAGACTAATTATTCATGGGGGGCATTTGTATTAAAAACCAATCATTGTTTATCTGAAGTTCAAATTGAAGTGGGCATCATACAACATGTATTCATGTTTGTTAAATCTACAACTCTAAGAGTCATTTATTCCCTAGTCTATAAAGCTGATTCTGCCCTCAATTGTCAAACCTTAGTCCTGCAGATTTATTGAAGAGAGGATGTTTCCAGATCCTCTGAGTTTTAAACCCTAATGGAAATAAGCTTGCTTTTTAGCTGAATTGTCCCACCCTCTTTAAACTCATGTGCTTTCCAATGCCCTCCATTTCTTCTTAATTATAACACATTTCAAGAACTGCATATTTATTTGAGATAAAAACCCATGCATACAGGTCACATAAAATACATGAGGATGAGAATTAAACCTAATACAGTATTGGCTAGGGGGTGTGATACAGGAACTACACAACTATTGTCTACAGTGTTCTTTATAAATCTCTCTCTAGGAGCCTTCTTGCACAAAGAGTATGTTTGGGCAGTTAGCAACAGTGCACACAGCACAAGTACTGGAGAGTTACAACCTCAAAGCACTCCATCCGGTCCCAGCTCAGAGATGGTGTACTGTTTGATCAATGGCCCTGACTTACAATGACCTTTCAAGTGACACTCCTGGGAAAATAAAAAAGAAGCCATTACAAATAGAAGCATTTGCAGAGATCACTCCGGGACTGTAGCACCATTCCACATTGTAAAATGCACATGTGTTATCTTGCACCTTCCTGAGTTGAACTTTGAAAATAAATGGCAGCCAGATGCAATGACAGCGTGGAGAATTCACCCCAGGGGGGCCTTCACTGGTGGTAGTAATAATCTTGACCATCGTAGCCTTCATAGCCACGCCCCTTGTAGTAGCTGTATTCGTCCTCATAGGCACGGTAATTGTCCCCGCGAGGCTCCCCGTTCTCGTTGTCGTAGACTTGATATTCACCGTTGTCTTCATTGTTGCCCATTTGTTCGTATTCTCCCCCATACTCAGCGGTGGTGGTTTTTCTGAATGGTGGCAGGGTGGTCCCGTAGGCTTCGGGTGGTGGGGTGGTATGCTGAAACCCGTCCAGAAGGTCAGCTGTCTTGGGGCCATCGCTGATCTGCTCCCTGCCCGCCGTGGTCCCTTCAGTGACACTCTGTTCCTCCCCTTCTTCTCCATTGTCTCCTCCACTGCTGCCGTTCCCGCCGTCCACCTCGGTGGAGTTGGTGCTGGTGCCGTTGACGACCTGCTCGTTTTCATCGACTTCTGCTTCTTCGTTTTCATTTTCTTCCTCCTCCTCTTCTTCTTCATCGCTTTCCTTCTTTTTTACGGGCTTGCTTTCTGCATCTCCAGCCTGAAAGGCAAGGTTTGAAATCACTCAGATCTAGCTGTGAAAAACTCTTCTGCAGATGGCCTTGTTATGGATGCTGTTTTGAGTTAAAGATAACTTAATTTGTGGAAGAATTGGTGATGACTTTAAAAATTCAGAATAGATACCTTTGTAATGGGTTTTGATGGGTTGGGGGCGTGTACCCGATAAGCCTACCCTCTGCACAATGCTTCCTTAGCTCGGCACCCCCAACCCTCTCTCTGCCTTGGAAGCCACACCTCTGAAGTGGGATGGTACAATAGCTTGGGAAGGAAATTCGCAGAATATCATTCCTCATTTGTAATCAGGGAAAGTCTATCTATTCTTGCTTCTTTAATGAGGTAATAATAAAAGTAAAGACGGTAATAAATATTATATGAATATGCCAGGGAGACTTAGACATCAGCAGAGATGAAAACAGACCAACAGTTGGGACTCATTACCTTCTTGGGCAGTTGGAGAGCAGCGAGCCCTATAGTCGCTGTTCCCATGGTGGTCTCCGCCCCATAGGCAGCTGTTACACCAGACAGTGTGATGTTCTCAGCCTCGGCCTCCTCGTCTTCATTCCCCTCCGAATCTTCATTGTTTTCCTCTTCATTTGAAGTCTCCTGGTGAGAACAGCCAGAGTTCAAAATTTACTATAGCTGGAGTAGAGCTCAAGATTTGTTGGGTCTTTGAGGCACTATTTGGAAATGCCCTCAGCTGGCACATAACTGTCTGCCCGTGTGCCATTGTCCTTCTTATTTCTAAGAACTCAACGCTACTTAATCCTATTTATCAGCTGGTAGAATGCTGCAGTTATTTATACTTTCTATTTTATCAACTTAACAGTATTTGTGCTTTAGACATTTGGTGCACAATTATTTCTTCTGCACAATGAAATTCATAGTAGTGTATATGATATTACATGAAGATGATTAAAAATTAAGACTTGGACAAATGCACATTATAACCTTTAATGTTTTATTCTTCTATTTATGCTATGAGATAATAGTTTGTAAACTGAGATAATCTATCAGTATAATTAATACCTACTAGTAAAAATCTGGATTTTATATGTTTATATTTAAATAAATAAATTTAAATAAATGAGTAGTGGAGAGTTGAATTTACTTGAAATGTATTTCTCGGAGATTTTGATGTTAGGATAATGTTAAGATTTCAGGAAAATGAACTAAATCTGAGTTTGATCTTTCTTTTGAAAACAAATTGACTAAAGCAGGATTTTTCTCATTAAGTTTGTGAATGCTATAGTTTTAATGAAGGGTTTGATACAACCCAAGCCCACCTTTCCAGGCTAGGTGTGCCCAATATCTCATGAGTGGTATATCGTCTGGTTTTTTTTTTTATAATTCATTCAAACAGATTAAACTTTTTAGTGGTCTAAGGAGAAATTCTTAGTGTCATTGGAGAGATTCTATGAGGCTATGTTAGTTGGCTCTTGTTCCCTCACTTCATTGATGAAAAAGCTGACATGCAGTGATACAGTGACCTGTATGAAGTCAAATGGGTGAGAATTCATGATCATTCATTGGTGGCAGAGTCAAGACTGAAGAGTAGTCAGTCTACTAATGTACACAGTTTCTCCTCTTAGATTCTTTCTTGGCCCAGAAACTTAAGAATGTTCTTGTGGAAACAAATTAAAAAGGAAATGGGCTGGACTATAGCTATATCAGGCTTCAAATATCTTATTAGATAGAAGAGTTATCCATGACCCTCTAGAATGGCCAAAATGAATGAAATAAACAGGTGTTGGTGAGAACGGGGCTCAGTAGAAGCTTTGTATAAGGGGGGCTTTGCCTGACAGCTCCTACTTTGGAGAGCCTTCAGTAAAGCTGAACATATGCACATCTTTTGACTCAGAAACTACACTTTTAAGTAACATATCCTCCCCAAATCAATGTGTAAAGTCACTTGAAGAAGTTCTAGAGTGTTCCCAGCAGTACCACCTTTGTAGCAATCCTAATTTGGAAACTACCAAAATACCTATTTTCAGGTGACTCATACATTGCAACACATTGATACAGTGAAATACTGATAGGAAGCCTGGGTACTTAAAAAGGAGAGGATAATTTGGAAGAATCCCTGAAGGTCAGAACAACAGAAGCCTCATAAAAAAGAATGTATACTGTGTCATCCTATATGTAGAATCTGTATATGTATAGAGTATAAAAAATAAAATATAAATATTGTGTATTAAAAACAAGCAGAAGTTAACCTACTCAATTAAAGTCAAACTCATGGTAGTCCATGGTGGGAGTTGATTAATGTAATATTGGACATGTTCTATTTTTTTATATTAGTGTTGATTTACTTACATGTTCAGTTTCTGAAATTTCAATGAGCTGATAATGTTATCATGTGTGTTTCAATTAGACAAGTCTGAAGTGCTTTAAGGTGTGTGGGGGGTGTTATCAGCAAATAGAAAATGTGCCCAAGTAGTTTCCTCATATGAATACAGTCCCTGGGGTTTGTATAGCTGGAACTCTCAGTTAAATTTTAAAGAAGAAATTAAGATGAAAGCATGTCTAGAATCTTGCAGATGGAAAATTCCCAAATCTACCCACCTTTCTATGATTAATGTAAATGAATGATCTTTGGAGCATCTATTCCTTTGACATTTCAAAACCAAGTCATCAACTATTTACTGGGCATCATATATGCATCAGAATTGTGCCAGGCAGTATGAGGAGTTACAGCAGGAGGCACGGAACAGTTCTTCCTTGAACAGAGTTTAACATAGCATTCTTGGGTCTTAGGGGATTTGAACAGAAGAAACGGGAGGGCCTACATATTCAGGGGTAGCTGACAACATTTTGGGTGTGCATAACTTTGCCAGAGGCCTGACGCTTCTGTATTCACCTCCACCACAGCACCCGAGAACTGCTACCAAGAGATTCATGGTGGAACTGGGACATGCAAAGTCTGCTTCACAATTGCTGGACAGAAAACAACTGTAGTAACATGGATGAGTCTCCCTTAGCTTTGCAGTCTGACTGAGCTGCAGCAAGATTTTGAAGGATGTAGGGCATACAGGGTTTCTGGCCTTCCCTCCATGGTTGGGGTAACTATAGCACAGAGAATGTTACTTAACCAGAAGAAAAAACTAATACTTGGTCACCATTCAAGTTGCCACATCTTTGGCTTTCAGGATAGCTGACATGGATGTTCCATTTTTGGCTATCATTTTCTGTTCATAAACACCACCCAGAAATATCTGAATTTGGAAGGTTCCCAAGCCAGGAGTAGTGATAATTGTCTATCTCAGGACAATATATTCTAATAGTATGTTTCCTTAGGCAAGAGGTCAATTATAAACATAATACCATGATTTTCAACCTATCTAAATGAATTTTAGCTATTAAGTACAGTAATTTAACTATTTAGGAAGATGTTTATACATCTTGAGTATTTTAGTTTCTGTAATCTAATAATTAGACAAAAATCTATTAAATTGCTATTAAAGAGACTGACCATATTCTGTAGATTAAATCAGGACACCACTGAGAGGTATCAGTTGGCTTCACATCCTGCCCACCAAGGAAGAAGGTGCATGGCGCCAAGCTTGAGATTACTTCTTTCTTGCTTACTATCATAGGCATCCAATATAAATAAACGTCATGCTGCTCTTCAGTGGGTTTTACACTTCCCTTAAAATGCAGACACCTTTGTTTTTGGGTACCACATCTAGGTAACTTTAACCCCACATTGTAATGGTGTTTAAAGCGGGTTGCTTTAGTTACTTCTAACTCAAATAATATTCTGCCTGTCCAAGATAGCTGGTTATGGGTAGCTGGCAAGGCAGCAGTGGGTATTTGCTGGGTCCAGACCGCACAGAATAATTTCCTCTTAGTTTCTTGTGTTGCCTGCCTTGTTACAGAGAATACAGAAAATGTCTTACCTCTTCCCCCTCTTCCTCTGAACTATCACCGTCTCCATTTTCTTCAGAAGAGTCACTGCCTCCCTAAAACATATATATACATATATACATACACATAGTATGTGTGCATGTGTACATACACATATGATGCATAACAACAACTGAAATTTCCTGATGATTAAAATGTAACACGCAAAGATAATTACTTATGTTTATTAGTATTATCAGCTTGGTTGATTTGTTAGCACAGAACAGTGTCAAGCTAAAGTGAGAAGGATGTGAGCACACTTGGGAGAATATGAAATGAGGACAGAAACAGCTGTTTTCATAATAAACAGCCTATAAATGAGGTTACTCACTTTCAACCTCCCAAACACAGACAATATGTTGAAATATTACATTCTATGCAAAAACCAGAATAACAAATCACAAATTGCTTAGTTTTGAAGGAATGAAGGAACTACTGAGTTCCTTCTCCAAGAAGGAACTATTCAAAAAAGTGTGATTTCCCCAACCATTTCTAAGCAAGTCTCAGACTAAGATATAGATTGCATAGTCTTATTTTCTTACAAAATACAGGTGATAATGATTTAGCTTACTATAAAGTGTAAAGTGTTATTTGACAGTTCTCTTAAATACTACAATCTAAATCATAATTTGATATAGAGAAACTAAATTTGTATTCCTAGATTCTCAATTTAATTAAAACTAATTTTAAAATTGTGTTCATTGATAGATGCACAGTTAAATTAGATGAAAGATATAAAAGCACTTACGATTTGGCGGGGTGATAATAAAGTAAACCAAGGATCCTACATATAAAACATGAGTCAGTGAGCCTTATTGGGGTCTTTATTGTTGTGGCCTTTATATTGTTTTGTTATATTCTTACAGTGCTGGGGATCAAACTCGGGGCAAATGCTCTACACATTAGACATACCCTAATTCTGAGCTTTCTTCTTTTTATTTTTTTAATTACATGTAAATCTAAACATGCATCAGAACTTCCAAGTCAAGAGGAGAGACCCTTGATCTTTCTACCAAAGATAACCCAAAGGGAATCTCCCTTCCTATTCCACACTCAGCCCCAACAGCCTCAGGGATCCATGCATGCCTAGCTAGACTGCCATTTCTGATGATCTGATTCTGATGATCAGTTAAGCATCCTGTCCTGGAAGAACATGACTGAGAAGGACCATTAACTTCTGAGTTAGGAATAAGTCTGTAGAGGAGGCTCATCCCTGTGCTGCTCATGGAGTCCCTGTTGGCCTCATTCTCCAGGTGGCTGTGTCACCCAGCCAAGGAAAGGGAGCTTGCTGCCTTGGGCCAACAATAGCTTTGGGTGGAAGAAGAGTAATTAGACCCTCACTACACTGCCATGACCTAGTAGTTACTCTGTTCCACACCCAGGGAGGAATAAAATAAATCATTATGTTTGAGCTATTTCCACTTATTAAGTCAAATATAGAGGACCATATATTTATCTAAGCAGAGCTGTTTTTCTCCACTGGGAGTGTGTTAGGTATTCTTCATGCTTCCTTCGCTGTATTTTCCTCCCTAACTTGCTAACATTCCACCATCAGTGTGTGTGGTGGGGGCCATTTAAAAGCTATGTGGGATACTTAAAGGTTTGCATTTTACTTTGTTAATGTTTTGAATCACTTTCCTTTCTTTTACTTACTACCAGTTTATCACAAAGTCTTACTGATTCTTCCAGAGCCTTTCATGTATTTATATAGACACATGAGAGATGATGGGCAGATAAAAGACAGATGGACAGGTGTCTTAATGGTGGGCAATTCTGAAAATTCACATTTGTATGCTAGCTGATAAAAGAATATGATAAAAGAAATAAAATGGAATCTTGCTTTCTACAAGTTGGCACACTAATCAAATATCATCTTAATCATAAAATGTAATTTTTCACTAAAATAGCTTAGGATACTAATTAAGATGATTTACACTTCTGTTTCTATAGCTTAGCATGGAGACAGTTTATGGCAGACTTGTTGGTGGCTTTGCAACCCATCGAATGCATTACACGCAAGTTGCTATTTTATGAATGACGGCCCATAAACAGACTTGCTAACTAACACATGAATTTTGAAGTCAATAAAATGTAACTCATGGGGTCAGGATGACAACTTTGGACAATAAACAGATGTTGACATAAGATAGGAGACATCAAACTTTGTAAAAACAGGAGCTTGTCACAAATATCTCAGAAAGTTGTATGTGGAGATGTTCTTTTTTTTTTTATTTTAAAACAATTACCTGACAAGTTCTACTTAAATTGGTCAAGCCTCTATGTATATAATTTGTGATAGAAGTATATTTGACTTCTATGGACTTTGAATCTTTCAGTAACAAAAGACTGTAACCTTACCAATATTAGTATACTATGGACTTTTAAGTTGGATCACACACACACACATACACACACACACACACACACATAAAATCTAGGTGGGAATGGTTGTATCTAAGTGTTAGATATTTCACAAAAGTTAGCCAGCTACTTAGGAACTAGAATTTATATCATTTCTGTTTTAGAAAGGGAACAAATTTCCAAATGGACCCTGTTTATTTCTGGGCCTGAGGTGAACCAAGGAACGGAGGACAATTCTGAAAACCCGCAACTCTTGTATCACTCATGCTCATATTTCTGCGGCCACACAAGTTCCCTATAATTATAATGGTGCTAGGAATACTTGAGCACTATGATTTCCTGTCATTGCAGGAGCTGGAGAGGGGTTAGCCTGACCTATGGTGAGACTCGGAGCCAAGCCACCGCGCTGAGGCAACGTGCACAGGATCCTGCCGCTTTCAGTGCCTTGGGAGTCCTGGGTCAAATGGTGCATAATTGACACTCTGAACCCAAACTGTACAGTCACAAAAATAGTGTCACGCTAGTTTTTTGTGTATTTAGGACCAGCACCACACCCTCCAGTATCCAAAGACCTCTTTCACAAATAACCCAGCAAAAATGGGATGCCTCATTTTTAGCTTTAGTTATTTTTCCTTCTTGTTTACAAATTTTACTGATTTTTTTTCCTCACAGGCTTCCTACATTTCACAAGTTTCTCTCTGTCCTCTGCAGTGCTCAGGCCAGACCTCATTATGATTGTGCTCCATGTATGACCCACAACCCTGCCACCTAACACGATAAGGGTTCCAGACATCATCACCACTGCCAGGGAGTTACTAAAGCCTCTGGTTGTCTGAAGACTCGGGTGCTTAGGAACTTAGCTTTTCGAGAGTTCAGGGGATGCTGAAATGTCAGATGTGAACAGCTGGGTGACAGTACCGAGCCAACCGTAATGACCATTAGTGATCTTATCACAATTAGTGATCTTATCACCAGCTTCCTTGTCAGTAGTTGATAAAATGTTCACTTTTATCAGCAAATTCGAGGAACACTTGAACTCTAGATGTCAGAATACTTGTTTTCATCACCCCCATGCACTCTCCCTGCGCGGCCCTGCCCGCCCCCCCCCCGCCCTCTCTCTGTACTTTGTCTCTTGTGTTGAAAGAAAGCTTGGGTTTTTATAATAAATTCAAGTTTTCATAGCATCTGGATGAATGGTGTTGGGAATGGGTTCAGATGTCCGGGTGTTAAATTTAATCCCCGTTATCAAAGTCTGAGGAGTGAAAAAGAAAATTAAGTTTTGCACTTACCTGGACTGGAAACCGTTTTAGAGAAGGATAAAAGTAGGCATGCTTGTAAAGAAAATAGCGTGGCCGGTACTTAAAGACCTGCATAAATAAAACAAAGGTTATGATCACATTTAGTGCACAATTATATTAGAATAAATGCAGGCTAGAGAAATTTTCTAAAATTACTTACCCCATTTTCCTCAGAATCTTCAGCTTTGACTCTGCGATGGAAATTTTTCATCTGTCCAAAAGAACATTTTATTGTTATAGACTCCGTTTACATAAAAAATTGTAACTACCAAAAATAAAGGTTTTTCCACAATGAACTTACTGAGAAAGCACAAGCCATTCCCAAAATGCTGAGCAAAACTAAAGCAGTCTTCATTTTGCAATTATTTCTGCAATCCAAGAAGGGATACAATTAGCAGATGTTAAAACATAGTGCATGGCTCATTTGCTCATAAAGAATTCAGTTGGTCTTATTTTGTCTCTCATTTAAACTAATTATAAGTGAATTTCCAGTTGGCACAAGTGAGGACCTGTGTTTGACCCCCAGCTTTGAAAAAGTCTCTTTATTTTTCCAAGTCCTGCCACTTGTATTGTAGGTGTGTCTGAAGAGCTCTGAGCTCCATATTTGATTCACTCATTTTTTTCTGTGACTTGTTAGTGGAGGATCTTTGGATCCCTGCATCAGGCTCTGAATCCTCCCGATGCTTCACACGGGGTGAAGAAATCTCCAAAGACACTGACAGGGGAGCATCAGCCACACCGGCCCGTGGGCATGTCAGTGCAGCTGCTGATAGTTAAAAATCAAGCAAAGCTCAAATGTGTTGAGATGGTTCATTTACCCAGTGGACTGCAAGGAGTTTCCAACTTCTGTGCATAGATTTTTGAACTAAGAGTTTATTCTTAAAATAGACAGTAGGGGCCCTTTCCCTAAGAATACTTCAGAGTTGGTTTGGGACCTGCAAGAGAGAGGGAAGGATGGAAGATGGAGGAAGGGAGGGAGGGAGGGAGGGAGGGAGGGAGGGAAGGAGGGAGAGAGAGGAGAGAGGAAGAGAAAGGGGAAGAGAGACTGAGAAAGACAGAGACAGAGAGACAGACAGAGAGACACAGAGAAAGGAAGGGAGGGAGGGGGGAAGAAAAAGGGAAGAAATGAGAAAGGAGGGAAACAACCCATAACATATGAAATGCTACTCTTGTGAGAAACAGCACTCGAGAGTCTCATCTGGAGGTACGGGGCGAATCTCCTAGGATCAGGTTTCCCCAGCTCCAGTTAGCTTTGCATCTCTTAGTGCGGAGCTCTGCGGTAGGTGTAGATGTTCTACAGAGCAAAGATGCCACTGCTAGGGGGTGGGTAGTCCTGGGCAATCCTAGGTTTGCAGCAACAGCTCTCCACTTCCACACAGCTTCATCATCAAGAGAAGCAGACAGCGCGAAGTGTTACCCTGAAATTCTATTTTAAAACTCTGTCCTCTAGAGGTTGAACAAACTTCCCTGGAATCCTAACACCTGTTCAGTCACAGCTGATGGGAATTGCTCAGACATGGCGACAATTTGGTGATACAGCAGGAATGGCAATTTCTCTAAATACATTTTGTAATGAAATATTTAAAATGTATAAAACTCATGTCATGTATTGCACTCTGTGGGGATATTTTTTTTATTTTACATCATCATTAGCATTTACTACAGCTTTACCGAGTATTAGATACTAAATAACCAGTATGCAGAGTAAGGCTCCAGGCACACTGCTGGTGTGGGAATTTTGATTGGATGTGTACATACTGCTTTCATCTTGTATCTTGGAATTATTCATATTTGTTTGTGTTCAAACAAAAGAGGGAGGAAGGGAGCAGGAGAGAGAGAGAGAGGGAGAGAGAGAGAAGACAGTGAGACAGAGAGACACAGAGAGAGACAGAGAGACATACACAGAGATACCTTAACAAATTCAGAGGAGCAAAGGGGTTTAGCCCCTGAACATGGACCACCTGTTTAAGAAGACTGATGAGACCCTCCGGGTGGTACACTTAGGAGGTGGATGCAGGAGAATCAGGAGTTCAAGGACATCCTTGGCTACATAGGAAATTCAAAGTAAGTCTGAGATTTATGAGATTCTGTATTAAAAAATAAAACAAAAACAATAGCAATGAAGAAAGAATAGAAGAAGAGGAAGGAGAAGGAAGATGAGGAGGAGAAGGAACTTTGCTTTATAGCTTCATGAAAATGTGATATTCATAATATTCAAAAAAACTTAAAACTTAAATGGAGGGAACTGTAGATAGAGAGCTGTGATAAGAAAAATTTCTCACATGACACTTTGCTTTATAGCTTCATGAAAATGTGATATTCGTTATATTCAAAGAACTTAAAACTTAAATGGAGGGAACTGTAGATAGAGCTGTGATAAGAAAAATTTCTCACAGGAAACCATGACCTAACCAGAATGAAAGCATGGCAGAAATGATAATATTTTCTATATAAAAACAAGTGAAACATTAATACCTCAACTGGCTGCCCATGTTAATCTTATCTTATTTACTTTTTGATTCACCAAACAGTAGAGTCTTCTGCAGTGGCTGCTGCTGACTTGGACAACTCAAACACTCTAAACAATTGTGTTATAATTCCGTATAAGGTAGCAAAATCACTTACTTCTCTGTAGTGTACATTTCCATACTGGTTTTAGAGGTATAAGATATGCACACTTTAAAATTCAATACAGAATATATTGAAAAGATATTGTGTATTATTGAAGTACAGTTTAGGTATAACTTATGGAAAATGCATATATCTAGTCAGTTTACAAATGCAAATACTACTGCAGTTAGACTGCCCTGAATTTATCAACGTGAGAAAGACAGTTGCCTAGCAGATGTAGAAACAGAGAGGAAGATGCAGCATTTTTCTAGTTCACGTTCCCAATCTGAACAGTTTACTTGCTTGCTCAGGTTAAGAAGCCTGGAAAGAAAGCTAAATTCAGAGGTCCCATTTCATAGTAAACAAAAGTTCGATCAGAGCCATTGTGCACAATGCAATAAGACCCACATTTCCATAGAATAATTCCAAGCCCAATCCACACACAGAAGCCTGATGCACCCGGCTGTGAGGCAAGGATGTTCGTTGGTTGACTTACCCTTTGGCAGTCCTGGCTGGAGTGAGTGAGTGGCACGGATTGTTCCCTCTGCTGCCACTCACTCATTCACTTGCTCTTGCTGCCTATAAACCTCCTCTGCCTCTCAGCAGCCAATCACAGCCGTGGTCAGCGTGATGTCAGGCTCACCAGAAAACCCCAAACTTCAACACGTTTTCAAGATTCGGGCTCAGTTGAATAAACATGAAAGGCGGGTCTAGTGCCAAGAAGTTTGCATTGTGGGATTTAATTGAAGGGTTAGCAGAAGATGGCAGTCAGGGTTCTGAAGATATGTAATAATATGCTGGATTTCAAATAAAATAAACAGCAAAAGGCTTAAACATTTAAACTTTCACAATGATACAAGTTTCCACTATGTGGAAAGAAAGGGAAGCCGGCTATTGCACACAGCACTGCATTGGTTTAAAAGCACTAAATAAAGGGAATGAGTTGATACCCAGTGATATCTCAATACCGATTCTTTTATATTTCTTCCTGAAACATGTTTCAGAGGCTCGTAAGTCAAAATTAATATGATTGAATCAGCCAGACTGCCTAAGGTCTGCTACTGTGAAAGTTACAACGTTTGAGGCTCAGACCAAGAAGCTGACGCAACCTTTCACAAAACAGAGTGCTTTGCGTCGTCTGGTACTGGGCCCTTTGTTGTGCAAATAGAGCCACCTCGTTACACACTTGGGCTTATTTCTATTCCTTATTCCTATGAACAGAGCTTACTACTACTGCCAGAAAGTAGCTCATGGTTATTGAAATGATTATTGAAAAACAAACCCATGGTACATGGGTTGGCAGACTGCTTTCTAAGCTTGCAAAGGAAAATCTGATTCGGTGCTTTGCACACTTTTCTTGACCTGTCACGTTATTCTTCTCAGTTGGTGTCCACCTGACAGAAATCAATAAATCCATCGTTCCTCAGGTGCCAGTTACTCTGTTAGATTCTTCAGAGCTAAAGAGAAGTATTTTAGCATTTTTTAAATATAGAGCCATAAAAGAGAAGCTGAATAGGCTCCTTTTATTCCACTCAAACCCATAAGCTCGGTTGAGCAAAGTTTGAATAATTCAGTTTTCTACCAAACCGAAGTGTTTTATAGGACACAGGAGCTAAACAAGAAAGCCTGGCCCTTGCTTTAAAGTGTTCGCAGCTGTGTGTGGAGAAGAGCATAGGCAGAGAGAGGGCACAGGAACGAAAAGATCCACGAGTCCAGAGCTGTATGAGGAGGGAAAGCAGCTTAAATTCTGGAAACGGAAATGTTCATGATGCCAAGAACCTGAGATTAGACAGGTCAGAGCTCCAGGGCAAGACCTACTACAATCGCTGACTGAACGAGAAAATGACTTCTAATGACTATACCCATAGATCAGTGCGTCACTCAAACCTCATCAGAGGGTCATTCTTACGGTAGATGGGAACTAATACAGAGACCCACAACTGGACAACATGAGGAGAATGAAAGACTTCAGAGTGCTCGCCCTGAATGGGGTGATTGGACCACACCCCTCTTCTCAAGGCTCAGGAATCTGTGAGAAAGATGGAATGGAGAGATTGTAAGAGCCAGAGGTTGTGGATGATCTTAAGGAAACATTCTCCAGACACAACGGGGCAGATTGTGAGCTCACAGAGATTGACCTGTACAAGCTCAAGACAGACAAAATTGCAAGCACAGAGGAAGGGAGGTGGGCACAAAGTCCTACGCACGCCCAGCCAAGAAGCTATTCACAAATATTAGCTGGTAGGAGAGGGACAATCAGTTATCTTCACTGAAGTGACACTGGGTGTATCAACCACCCTCAGGGCAGTCTCATGCTCAGGAGCAGTTATCCAATGCAAATCAGACCCTATGTTTTTAGTGGCTTCTTTACGAGAGAGAAAGAACATGAAATTGGGCAGGAAGGGAGAGGAGGACCTAGGGGGAGTTTGGGAATGGAAAAGAGTATGATAAAACATACTGTGTCCATTTCTCAATGAATGAACAAAATAAAAAAACTGACAATACAGTAGGGTTCCAATGTGAGAGTGGAAACTTTCTGAGTTATCATGAGGAAAAGGTAATCGAAATGGAAAGGAGGGCAAGGGGAGGTGGTTCAGCCAATGAGAGGACTAGTCCGTCAGGCATTAGGTCCTAGGTTTGAATCCACAGCACCCACATTGAGAACTACACTTGGCTGCATGTCCCTGTAACCCCAGTATTGGAGGGTGGAGACATACAGATGCCGGGCACTCACTGGCCATCAACCTCTCAAGTGGCTGCTGCTTGAATAAAAGGGGTAAACTGAGAGTCAAGAATGGAGTGCTATGTTCAACTCTACTACAATCTTGATTTTATTGTGTGACCACTTGGAGGTTAAAAACGAAGACGTTTTCACCAAAGCTCTTTAAAATTATCAGCTAGTACATGCCTCTATCACCCATAAAGTATCTGGCCAAATAATTGCAGATAAATCTGGTCAAGTCTTGGTACCTACCAGGCTAGAGGAAATGTAATTATAGACAAACACATGAAATGGCACCATCGGGATATGCTCAGCAACATCCAGAATATAGGAAATGCTGTTACACACTCTACCTGCTTCCTTCAGTAAAGTAGCAGGAAACAGAAATTAGAAAGAAGGGAACAAGATAGACCAAAAATACTTTGGGGGTCTGGAAAGATGGCTCGGCAGTTAAGATGCATGCACGTACGCGCACACACGCAGAGAGAGAGACAGAGAAAGAGAGAGAGAGAGAGAGAGAGAGAGAGAGAGAGAGAGAGAGAGAGAGAGAGAGAACAATTAATTAAAAATAATTAGGGATATGACTTGTTAAGCAAAGCGTTTCCTGTGTAAGCGTGAGAACCCGAGTTCAGATCCCCAGCGCCTGTGTCTATAACCTCGGTGCTCCTACGGTGAGTTTGAAGGTAGAGAATCTCCTGGAAGCTTGCAAGACAGCTGGCATGGTCTACTCGTGATGAACACAAGACATTGCCTCAAAGATAGAGGGCAAAGAACACCCAAGATTGTTCCTTGACCACCACACATGGGCTGTGGCACAAATGTGGCTGAGCACACACACACACACACACACACACACACACACACACACACACACAC
>CABHPR010045128.1:0-11120 GCA_902168415.1 Peromyscus melanophrys
AGGCTGGCCTGCGACCAGCCCCCCGCGCCCCCCACTCCGCGCTCGCACAGCGGAGACCTCGGCCGCCCCGGGGCGCTGAGGTGTCTGCCCCCGCCGGGCTTGAAGGCACTTGTTGAGAAAGAGACAGACGTGTCGGTGTTTGCCTCTCCCCGGCGAGGGCGAAAACGCTCTCTGAAGTTCCCTGGCTCTGCTCTCTGGGGCTGGTGCTGCCTCCCTCGCCTCCCCCGGAGGCGCCTCGGGTCCCAGGGCGGACGAGGCACAAGGGCTGCGCCGCCCCCGCCGCACCGGGAACTTTGATTTCCACAGATGTGGGGACTTGGGTCGGGTCGCGGAGGCTTGATTGGGAACTCAAACACCCTGGTCCCTTGTGTAGTCTGCGGTCAGGTCCCGGTGTTACCGCTTTGCCTGGGACAGGTGGTGACTTGGCCCTCAAGGGGGTTTGACTTTCGCCCCTTACTGGAGTCTAAGGAGATGATGAAATGAAGTGTCCTGGATAAAACCAAGCTGGAGCTTCGTCCCACTCCTGTGAGCAGATGGGGAGGGGCCCACCTGGAGAACCTGCTTTCCGGGGCCCGAGGACAAAGAATCCTTCAGCCTTAGGAGCAGGCAGAGATGGCCCACAGCTGGTGTGAAACAGAACCAGGCTTTCCTATAGCTCCGGGGCAGGGCAGACCCAGCACTTGAGGCCTGCTTGGCTTTTTGGGTCTGTCTATTTTAGAATTCTTTAGGGCCTAGACTTGGTAGTGACAGACCCCATTTCCTCTCCCAATTCGTTGCACCTGCTTCGCTGCTGGTGGGCATCCTTGAAAAGGGAACATAGTCCCACACGCCATCTGAGATGGGGGGATAGTGCATGGATTACAAACGGGGTGCAGGCTGCTCCGGAAGGCACGTGCTGACAGCAGGCTTGGGGAGAAAACGGGACACACAACGAAAAAAACAACGTGTGGGTATCTGGGCTTCAAGGGGATCTGGAGACTGGTATTTTGGCCAGGTGACTGTTCTGGATCTACACGGTGGTACCCTTCCTTGCAGGCATGAAGTTGCCTGGCCTCATGTGATGAGCTTTGGCCTGTGGGGGCAAATTAACATTGCCACATGGCTAACTTCATTATGTAGACTTGTTTTATTAATGGCCAGGCTAAACTGGTTGGTTACCTTCTGCTCTTCTGCCCCTCCCCAGATCACTGCAGTCCACCACACCACAACATTTAGGCCTTTCTTCTGGTTCTTTCTGTTTTGGCTGTTGTTTTATGGTTTCTTCAGGGAGGAATGTGGCCCTGGCTCAGAAGCCTTCCCTGACCCACCAAGCCTCCGCTCCACACATTTCTGCACCCTTCTCTTCCTCCTCCTGAAGCACTTGTTTCTGCCTCTTATGCTTTCTGCGTTTTGAAGCCCAGTTGTGTTTTGTTGTCTTAACTCCCTGGCCATTGTACATCTTAGTGGATTCTGGGCAGTGAGTTGCTGTAGCAGACAGGGCCCTTGATATATATATATCTTGTTCTCAGCGATTGGAAACTGGTGGAGGAAGCCAGCCGATTTGATCTCCCTTTTCTCATCTATAAAAGCAGATCTGAAACCTCATCTCGGTCCAGGCTGGCAAGTTAAATAAAGCCATCTCTTCTCTCCTCTTACTCTTTCCACTAACACACAGAGCTGATTTTTGTTTATTAACTAAATTAATTAATTTTTGTAGAATTTTAGAACATTCCTATCTGCTTGTGAGAAATGCACCGAGGTGTCTCAGTCCCAGGAAATGATCCGTTTCAATATTTTTAGGTGTTTTTTTTTTCAGTTGAAAGTTTGTGTTCACTTCAACTGTGTTTGTTTTAGTAAAACTTTGCACCAGTGACAGAGATTGGAGTCCACACGCTAACTCTGTTCCTGCTTACAAACACAAGGAGGGTTTGAAAACAGGCTCCTCTCCCAGATACTCAGACCTGGGACAGAGAAAACACTTGTGGATTCAGGAAGGACTGCGGTGCAGGCTGGGTAAAGATGGTACCGACCTTGCTCCTGTTCATTTTCTCGTCAGCAATGGGATCTGGCGCAGCTTCCCTTCTCTTGGCCTCAGCCTTCCTAATCTGGCAGATGAGGGCATCCCTGACACTTCACCCTGCTCTCTAAGCCCTCGTCTTTTCCTTTGGAAATGCAGCCTTGCTATTTCCCTTTTGTGTCTAGTTTCTTCTCTTAGGAGTAAGAAAGCACAATGCTTCCCCAAACTTCACCAGGCTCTTTTTTAAAGCCTCTTGTCTCCGAGTGAGCCCTTTCTCAGAGTGGGTGTACTATGACTCCCTGTTCTAAGAGCAGCAGGCGGGTCGGGTCAGGGGAAGCAGGGGCTGGAAGAGCTGTGTGGACAGAGGGCCAGTGCTGTCTGAAGTGGGCAGTTGTTCCTCTGCATGTCATCACCTGGGAATGTGGGCTCGGTTTTGCCAGAGTTTTCAAGAAAAGCTGGAAGTATTTGGATATTTAAAAGTTGGCATCTAATTCAAGTTTTTGATAAATATAGTATGAGTCAAACAAAATGTTTGCAAGCTGGATCTGGCCAGTGTACCCGTCATTCGCATCCTCTGCCATGTAGTGATGTCTTCCTGACGCCTGGGCTTGTAGTCCATAACGGATAGGCAGTAGTGTGGTAAAGTAGGTATCATTCCTGCTAGAGAACAGCTCATAGCTACTTGAGTCCTAAACATGTCTCAAAAGACCATACTGAGTTAAGATCCAACCTTGTTGTGTTGAATTTGGTTTACAAAAAAAGTTTCAAATATTTCCCTCCTGGAAGACCATTTCCAGTGTGCACAAATTCTATTAAATAGAGAATAGTTTTTAGCAGTGTAATTATTTTATTTTACTACTACTACTATTTTGGTTTTTTCAAGACAGGGTTTCTCTGTGTCTGAAGTGGGCAGTTGTTACTCTGCTTGTAGTCATCAGCTGGGAATGTGGGCTCAGTGGATCTCCCTCTGTAGACCAGGCTGGCCTCGAACTCACAAAGATCAGCCTGCCTTTGCCTCCTGAGTGCTGGGATTAAAGTCGTGCAACACCACCACCCAGCCAAGAAAAGTAATTTTAAGAAGCATTTTCTCCTGGAGTAGGGAGTGGGGTGAAAAATGAACTTGAGAAAATTAAATTAGAAAGCATTTTAGATCACTTGAGTCACTGTGTTTAAACATCCTCTCATGCCACCTCGGAGGGTTGGGAATCAAGGATGGGAACATCCTATAACAGCAAGGTAAGCAGGTAACCTGCCTAAGGAGGCAGCCACCTCTCACCTGAGCCCATCAGCCGCTTGGAGGAGAAGGTGGAGCCAGCCTGGGGCTGTTGGCAAGAGGACAGAGTGAGGGCCAAAAGGGTAGGGCAGGCAGAGGCTTTGACCCAGAGCGTGGGCAGAGCTGTAGCCCCGTGGTGGTGGCCTCTCCTGAGTCGTCCACATTCCTCTGAGGACAGTGTCGGGAAACACCAGGAGGCAAGAGTCACCTCCAGGCCCAGACACAGACACCTGGTGGTGGCAGGTCTGGGCACATCTGAAAGCTCTGCTCGGTGTTGGAGCCTGACTAAGCAGCACTCGGGCCAACTGGGCCCCCCCACGTGGCTGCCTGCTGCGGGGCAGGCTGGTCTGCCCCAAGCTTGACGCAGGTGTTGCAACATCCCCGCCCCCCCAAGCTCCATAGCTGTTTGCTGTGGAGAGAGAAAGATGAGGCCATTCCTGTCCCTCTACCTCTCACACAGGCCCAGGATTGAAAGTACTCAAGTACACTGCAGGTCCTCCAACGCGGACAGGAGGGGCTGTCCCTGGTACTGGGGCTTTGGGACTCCCAACTATCTAGGAGGTGGAGGGAGGGGCTGTCAACGGAAGCAGAATAAAGGGAGTAGTAAATTCCAAAGGGAAAACAGACCCAGGCCTAACTGACTCTGAATGCTTCTGCAGGCATGTGGCTTGGGCGCACCAGCGGCCCTTTCTGCAATCAGGGGGAAAAATACCTCTTTCTAATGTGGACAAGCTGGAGACTTAAGATTCTTCCAAGTATAACACTTGGGGGGAGATTGCAAATGTATTGATCATAGCTAGGGAATGTCTGAAGAGTGTGAAGTTAGGTTCTCAATTGGTTAGTCCCCTGTGTCTGTGGCCTTTGCATGTGAACATGTGTGGAGGTCAGAGGTTGACACTTGAGTATTTTCCTCAGCCACTCCCCACCATCTTCCTTCTTTCCTTCCTTCCTTCATTTTTTTTTTCTTAGACAAGGTCTCTTACAGAACCAGAAGCTCACCCAGTCTGCTCGATCTGCTGGCCATTGAGCCCCAGAAGTCTGTCTGTTCCCTCTCAACCCCCCAGCACTGAGGTTGCAAATGTATGCTGCCATGCCCAGCTCTCCATGGGTGCTGGGGATCCAAACTCAGTTCTCCTGCCTGTGTGGTAAGCACGTCACTGACTGAGCCACCTCTCGTCCCCCTGTGCCCTTTGGACAGTGACAGCAAAGAAAGCTATGGCCTGCCTTCCAGGCACCTGGGAAGAGACTACCTCTCTGGCCACTTTATTTGGCTCTACAACCACATCTCTGGGCTCCAGGAGCCCCGTTTCTAATTTATGTGTGGAAGAAATATTCAGTTGCTGGAACTCTCAGTTTACAGATGAGTTGATGAATTTGGGTTGAGTTTTAGGAGGACAAGACCTACTGCTTTGATATATTTAGGGAGCGGGGAGGCTGGTGAAGAGACAGCAGGACATTTTTAAGGTGTATTTTTAAGACACCCTAAAACATGACATCTTCTGAAAATTTACCAGTCTGTTATCCAAGATGAAGGAGAAAATATTTGGGCTACCCTAAGTGAGAATTCAAAATAAAGTCATACTGCTTTTGGAAATTGGGATGGCATTAGGAAAGATGAGCAAGATGATAGATTCTTAAGTCATCTTCAATTACTCAAAGTATAAAAATGTCTTTTGGGTATTGCTGTATATTAAGAGGAGAGGGAATTATGAAAAAAAAATCCACAAAACTCTAAGGCCAGACTTGATGGCAAATGCCTATACTCCCAGCATTAAAGAGTCAGAAGGATAATGTGAGTGAGGCTAGCCTGGGCTACACAGTGAATTGCTGGCCAGACAGGATTACAATAGTGAGACTATCTCAAACAAATCCAAAGCCAAAATCACTTAGTCATACATTATTTTTTTAAGAAGTAAAACCACCTTTCAATGTCCAACTTAGCAAATTTAGCCCAAATAGATGCTTTTTACTAGAGGGTATCTCTGATATTAAATAAAAGTCAATTAGCAATCTCGAATCCACACTTGAAAAGGATCAGCATCTTGCCATGATGGCCTCCTCACCTTCCATTTTATTCCTCCCAGGTCATGTATGGGCAATGTCTTCTCAACTGGTACTCAATCCTAGTCCTGGAGCTGATTGGCTCAGGAATCTACATGTCAACCAATCAACATCAATAGATTTTTTTTTTCTTCTCACAACAGGAGTTGGTTGTAGGTGACCCAATCGATTTAAAGCCCAGGACTTTGGTGGGTTTAAGAAGCCAAATTCTTCTTTTCCATAGGTGTGAAGAGGGACTCCATGACTCTTATTACTACTTCATTCATCTTGTGGACAAGGAAGGAAGGTCATTCTGGTAATTCGGCTGACAGGTGACGACAAGAATTGAGAGAATTATAGGAAATCAGGTGAAACTCTGATTAAAGAATCCCTGAAGTCTGTGGTCCCTGGAGAAATATACAATTAAATTACTTCCATCATTTAAATGGAGATGATTTCTTTCCTATTTTCAATAAAAAGCTGTTCAACCAAAAGGCGGAAACTTACACCCAGTTTGGCTGCAAGACTGTTCTGGGCAGAAGGATAAACAGAACACCAGCGTCCCAGGCAGCATCCTTTGTCCAGTGATTGCACTTTTAAATAGTGCTGCCGTTAGAAGTTTAGGAATCTTGGACACAGACTCATGGTCCATAAACCTGAGGCCAGGTGAGGTTCTTCCAGGTATGCATTCATTCTATCCATCTCTTTTCCTTAAGCTGAAATAAAAAAGTATTTCTGAGAAATGCACAGACCGATACTTTAACTTTTAGAAGGGGCTTTTCTTCATTGGATTTTGAGACTATGATGGGTAAGGACTTCTGATCTTTACTGTATCGAGCATAGCACAATGCTATGCACACAGTAGGTGCTTCAGAAATGTGGGCTCTACCTATCCATGTACAAGTGAAGAGACTTAAACACACGCTCCTGGCTTGTAGCCTCTTAAAATTTCATTCGTATAAATGGCATAATGGAAGACTTCTAAAAATGTAATTGCTAACTGCGCTTGGAAATCCACTTTGTCAAACTGTGGCTTCTAACACCTTGTCTCCAACACCAAATCAGTTCTGATGCCTCCATTTCCCAGAGGTGTGGCTTTTAATCCTCAAATTGCAACGCAAGTTTTAACAGGCCGGTTCAGTCTGTCACCAGGAGTTTAGTAATTAACAAAATGCCACAGCGCTAATGGTTTATCAAAGGGCTAGTGAGCAAGCAAGAGACATGATACAGGAAACAGATCTGGCATGCTCACTGAATTCATTGAAGGAGCACCCCAATTCTCTGTTCTGCTTCATCGGGGCCAGTCAGTGGAAGGCCAGGATTGGCCATAAATCCTGGGCATGAACAAAGGCGGCGGGCTGCAGGAATCACACGCGTCAGGTCATTTTCACAGCTGTAGCTCTTTTGCAACAGCCTTTGCTGCAAATGCCTTCCATAAAAGTTAGTGGTTTCCTTGGGAGTCCGAAACAGGGCACATCATCACCAGTGAGTAACCTGCGAGGAACGCCTGTGGTGACAATTTTGCTTTGTTCCCCGGGAGTGTAGGAAGCCCCGTCAGGACACGGATTGCCCTCCACAAGTGTCGGGAAAGGAAAGTACACATGCTCCAAGCAAGGAGCAGTTCTCTTTATCTGAAGGAGCTGCCAAGCCTTAAGTACTCAAACATGTAGGTGGACCTGAGTAAAGAGAAGACACAAATGTCTCAGAGATAACTTGGTAGAAGCCAGGACAAGAAGAGGAGCGGAGTGAGCTGATGGAGATGTAAGTAGCCCTGCAGAAGTCCCCTTCTTCAGAGCCTCATTGTCCCTCAAGCCTGACAGAAAGGTCGGGACACATCAGGCTGGCGCTTCTCCAGAGCGGGCGTTCTGCCTGAATCTCTCCTCTCACTTTCTCTCATCAGGACATCACTAATGGATTGCAGATGTCGCATTTGGTTAGAAGCACGTTTCAGATACATCTGCCCTTCTTGCTTTTATGGAAAAAACACCTGCAAATCTTTATCTTTGGTTAGATTTACCACACATTTGAAGCTTTGAAATTTGGGTCCAGTGGGAAAGAGGAACATGTCACCACCCTCCTTCTTAAGTTGAATTCCATAGCCGACAATAGCTTTGGGGGAAGATGTTCTCATTTTTTTTCTTTAAGGATATTAGTCAGTAAGACTTTAACAGCCTCAGACCTATGTAGTGGAAAGTTAATTTCTTTAATTCTAGAACTTGTGAAAAAAGTCCATAGTGACTATGGCAGACAAGTAAGTGTGTGTGTGTGTGTATGTGTGTGTGTGTGTGTGTGTGTGTGTGTGTGTGTGTGTGTGTGTGTATGTGTGTGTATTGGTGTATCTTCCTGATCTTGGGAGTCTTAAAGAAATTGAGACCACAGTACCAGGCAAGGAAGGAGAGAACAATGAAATGCTGGCAATCTGGCGGGGGTATGGTCACAGGACTGGCTTCCTGACAGTACGTTGAAAAGACATGTAGTGTATGTCTAATAAGTGAGTAAATCCTTCTAGGGCTCCAGAAAGATTCTAACCACTCCCTTTATTCAACTTCAGGGCATTTCATTCCATCATCCCAGGAATGACAAATGTCATTTAATATAGTTGTGGGATAACAAAATAACGAGCTGCCTCTGGGAACATTGAGAAGGAGATCCCACTAGGTGTGGCATTGTAAGAAGGTAGGAAGTTCTGGCTCACCATCCACCAGTCCTGGGACTTTCAGTAACATATTTAACCAGTTGGAACCGCAATAGACTCATCTGGAAAATGAAGGAGGTAGATGGAAGTCTTTTTTTTTTTTTAAATTCCACAAATAATTAGTGTCTTCTGTACACACACTGTACAGACTGCAGCAAACCTAGTTCCTGTAGTCATGAGTAGCACACACACACACTGTACAGACTGTAGCAGACCTAGCTCCTGTAGTCATGAGTAGCACACACACACACACACACACACACATACTGTACAGACTGCAGCAGACCTAGCTCCTGTAGTCATGAGTAGCACACACACACACACACACACACACACACACATACACACACACACATACACACACATGCTGTACAGACTGCAGCAGACCTAGCTCCTGTAGTCATGAGTAGCACCCCTTGGCAATTCTGCTGCTTCCTGGACACGCCCACATCACACCAGTGTGAAAGCTGGCTTCGATCCTCCCACCCTGAATTAGTCTTCATCAGTTTCCAAGAACATGACTATAATTCTTTGACTTCTTTGCTTTCCAATATTTTATTTCTTTCTTATTCATCGTTTTGTCTTCCCCAAGGCTTGCTCACATTTCAGTGTGTTTGAACCTGCAGAGGGACTTTTCTTTGTCTGGTTCCTCTGTTATCCTTCTCCTAGACTCCTTTGCTTACACATGGAACCCGGACCTTGTTTCTATGTGTTTGTTTGTCTCACTGTGTCATACAGGCTGGCCTGGAACTTGTGGTCCTCTTGCCTCACTCTCCTGACCAATGGGAGTCCCACAAATTCCAATCATCTTTCCACACTTCTAGAATCACTGCTGGGATTTCCATAGTGATCCCGTAAGAATACACAAGTGCTCACTGAAATCTTTATCAATTTATCTAGCAGATGTCACGGCATGAGTGTGGCGCTCAGAGGACAACTTGCGGGGGTCAATTCCTTCCTTCCACCGTTTAGGTGCCAGGGATCGATTTAGGACCTCGGGTCATCAGCCTTGGCAGCCTTTACTTGCTGAGCCATCTCCCCAGCCCAGGAAACCCATTTTTAATCTCTTCTTTCTCTACTCTCAGAAGAGTCCCGAGTCCCTCCCGATTCCTTGACGAAGAGACCCTTGGAGTCTCCATCTAGTAACAATCCATCTCCTTTTCAATTCATTTCCTCTGGGCTCTGCCTATAAAGATTTTTTTTAAGTTCTATTTTAAAGGGGAACCTTCCCACCCTTGAAGGGGGCTATGATTTTGATAGTCCCCTTCTCTTCAATTCTCCCAGTATTCACACCCCGGAGTGGCACCCTCTTCTAGGGACTGTAGACTTGACCACATAGTTAGCTTTTGTTAAAAAGTCATTAGCAGGCGTGATCTAAGTAAAGTCTTGGTAAGTGCTTGTGCACCAAGTCTCTCTCGCTTAGATCATTCCTATTTGGAGCCCAGCTGCCATATTACACGGAAGCCCACCCTGCCCTGATTGTAAAAACAGCCACATGGAATGGAATGGAGGGATAGAGGCTCTGAAAACATCTGGAGTGGCCTGTCCCAGCTAGGCCAACCAGATGACTTGCTGGCTAAAAGTACACCTAAGAGTCCCCAAAGGAGGGACAGCTGAAGAACGACTCAAATATTAAGATGTTGAGATAATAAAGCATTCTTTTAAGCCATAAGCTTCAGAGCAACTTGTAGCAGGTAAGGAAAACCACCCTAAAAACAAACAAAACGACCCCCAAACGCCTTTACCTCCCACCCTCTCCACGCTTTCTCTCCTTGTCTAAGCTTGTTGAGGTAGTCTGTATGCAGTGTGGAAATTCCTCCATTTCTAACCTAAGAGGTGGTCTTCAGAACTGGTCCTCTCTTGTGCTCATCTCATGGACCACTCCCCCCCCCTCGCCCCGCCTACTTTTGGAGACTCCTCAAGCTCCAGGCTGTCCTCAGTCTTCTCTCACCGCGTATTTTCTGTTTCCTAACGGCCTCCTCTTCCTCTGCCTGCCCTTTTCATATCCCCGGGCTTTACTCTCAGCCAGCTGCTTTTATTGTTTTATTTTTCACGCTCACACTCCGCCTGGATGATCTCTCACTGTATGATTCCAACCATAACCATATGCGGCTGCTGATCCCTATATCCAGGTGCTAGATGTTAGTTTAGACAATATGAAAAACAGGCATGTGTCTAAACCTGCAGGCCAGTGAGTGTGCACTAGTTTTCTATAAGCACCAGGCCATTTCCTGTTTCTCATGCCTCCAGTCTCATCTTCTCTGCCCAGACTACCTCACCTGCAGCACGTTGCTTCCACACCTACCTGGTCAAGCACACTCACCTTTAGATGTCTTTGCTGATAGCCTCGGTTTCCCTTCGAATGCTGGGCCGGCCATCCCCATCTCATGGCTGTGCTCTGACCATAGATTTTCTTTGCGTACATTACATTTAAATCATTCTAAATGTGTTCTCCCCTATTCAATTCTGAGCTTGCTGAGTGCCAGGACAGTGCATTATTAATGATCATCTCTGGTAGTGTAAACACAGAGCTCAGTGTCTCATGTGTCCCGGTCATAGGTGTTCAACAAGTGATTCTCTAAGGGCTGGCTTATAGACTCTCCTCTTAAGGGCTGTGGAGTTCCACCCTAGTTGATATTTTTTCATGTCTATGTTTGTAAAAGGGAAATTGACTATAACTGAATATATGTGAATCAAAGTTGTTTAGGATCCACTGACATATTTAATGTATAAAATGGAGGGGCTGGGGAAATGGCTCAGGGGGTAAAGTGTTTGCTGAGCAAGCATGAGAACCTGTGTTCAAATCCCCAGAATCTATACAGAAACCAGATGTGGTGACACACATCTGTAATCTCAGCTCTCCTGGGTGGTAGCAATCAGAAAAAGGCAGATCTGAGACTTTCTGGCCAACCAGTCTACTCAAAACAGCCAGCTCCAGGTTCAGCGAGGGATGTTGTGTCAAAAGTAAGGTGTCCAGCAACAGGACAATACCAACCTCTGGCCTCCCCACAGGCACAGGGTGGGTAGCACGCCTGCATACACATGTGCATACACACATTTACCATAGATACACACACACACACACACACACACACACACACACACACACACACACA